>JAKELG010000769.1:0-12914 GCA_021527035.1 Lactarius vividus | reverse complement strand
AAGACTGGAAACGATGGCCCTACGACGAAAAAACAGTATATACACATGAAGGCGCGCCTCGACAATTTCAAAACCAAAACACCTTCCCTCATCGGCTCAACCGCGATGGAGACCGCAACCTCCCAACTGGGGACCACCGAGGGGGCCGCCACCACCAAGGTACGACCCAAACGCAATGGATACATCGGCCGATCGGACACGCGCACGAGTGGCAGAAGTTGGGGACCCGAACCGCCCCTTCATCCCAAGACCGCAAAGGGGAGGATATGGAAGAGGAGGAGGCCCTCCGCCTCGAGACATGAGGACAGTCGTCTGTTACAACTGCAATCAGACGGGGCACTTCTCACGTAACTGCCAACAGCCGCGCCGCCGAGCAACCATAGTCGGATGGCGGACACCGATTACTACGCGCAAGAAGAACCACCCACGCAAGCCAGGGTAGCAAATTCAGCACCACCGCAGCAACGAGCCAAAGACTGGCTGGCGGGAGTAGCGGGAGAATCGGACGACGTGAAGGACCTCATCCTCCAAGAAATGTGGGGGAAAGAGGGTTTTCAGAACGCCTGAACCCATCGGCCTGGGTGAGGGCGGTTAATTGTAATTCTGTAATCATGACTCGCTATCGGTCTCTTAGAATTCCAGTCTCGATTCGCACGAATTACGCAATGGCCGACATCAGAACACTAGTAGACTCCGGGGCAACGGACAACTTCATACGCCCCTCGTTCGCAAAAAGAATGGGCCTGGGGACTCCAGGAACTGGACCACCCCAGAAAAATATGGAACATTGACAACACGGAAAATAAAGCGGGCAGTATCACCCACTTCATGACCTAGAAGTACAAACTAACCAACGACAGCAAAAAATGCGCTTCCTAGTCACAGACCTAGGAAACGAAGATCTAGTACTCGGCTATCCCTGGTGGCGACATACGAGCCCACAATCAACTGGAGATACGCTACCATACACGAGAAGATGCTCCCAGTCGTCATACGATCCTATCTACCCTAAGCAGGAAGATCATGTCATAGGTAGCTATCAACACCGACGAAAAGAAGACGCAGTAGCCGAACTGGAAGAAGAAAGTCGCATACACACTACGGCCACAGAACTGGCCATCGAAGCTAAGCAGTTTCACGACAAAGGTAGAACTTCCCCCGGCTTATCAACAGTTCGCGAAAATCTTCAGCGAAGAGGCATCCAACCGATTTCCCCCCTTCTCGACCATGGGACCACGCTATTGAATTTAAAGAGGGTACTCCGCCGGCAATCGACTGCAAAGTCTACCCCATGACACAAGAGGAAGACGGCAAGCTCAAGGAGTTCCTGGACGAACAACTAAAGAAGGGATACATCCGACCATCCAAGTCCCCTTACGCCTCATCCTTCTTTTTTATCAAAAAGAAAGACGGGAAACTACGACCAGTACAAGACTATCGGAGAATCAACGCTGTTACCATCCGCAACCAGTACCCGCTACCCCTCATCTCAGACCTTATCACAGACCTCAGTCAAGGCACACACCTACACAAAACTAGATGTCAGGTGGGGATACAACAACGTGCGTATCAAGGAGGGAGACGAACATAAAGCGGCTTTCAAAACACGGTACGGTCTCTTCGAACCCACAGTCATGTACTTCGGACTCACCAACTCTCCGGCAACGTTCCAAACCATGATGAACACTATCTATCGAGACACAATCATCAAACACGAAGCCAAGGGAACGATCATACGCGTATACATGGACGACATTGGCATCGCAACTAGGGATCCAGCGGGACAAAAGGAACACGAAGAAGCAGTCCGCGACGTGCTACAGGTAGCTATGGAACACGATCTCTACTTCAAGCTCGAAAAATGCCTTTTCAACAAGCCGCGAATGGATTACCTGGGGGTAATCCTTGAAAAGGGGGTAACACGCATGGACCCGGTAAAAATTTCTGGCATCAAGGACTGGCCCACGCCCACTAAGGTCCGTGACGTCCGATCATTCTTGGGATTCTGCAATTTTTACCGACTCTTCATTCGCGGCTTCGCCACACACGCCAAACCACTCAACAAACTCACGAGAAAGGACACCGAGTGGAGATGGACGGACGAAGAAGATAAGGCATTCTGCAAACTCAAAGCCCTAGTCACGGAGGAACCGGTACTCGCACACCCAAAACTCGATGACCCATTCGAACTCGAGGTGGATGCCTCGGGGTTCGCAACCGGCGCAGTACTACTCCAGAAGAAAGAAGACGGCAAAAGACACCCACTTGGCTACTATTCGGCGACACTCAGCGAAGCGGAGCGGAACTACGATATATATGACCTGGAACTGCTAGCGATAGTCAAAGCACTACGACACTGGAGACCCCTACTGGCGGGGTCACCCCACAAGATCAAGATCTACTCCGACCACATGAATCTCCAGTACTGGAAACTACCGCAGAAGATCAGCCGAAGAGTCGCTAGGGAAGTATTGGAGCTCATGGAGTACAACTTTGAGATTCACCACATCCCAGGAAAGAAGAACGGCCGCGCAGACGCCCTATCCAGACGACCCGACTACGACCAGGGAGAAAGAGACAATGAAGACGTGATCGTGTTACCAGAAGACGTATTTGCACGGACAACCACGGTACAAGCGGAACAAGACCCCCCGCAAACCGAAATTGTATTACGGTACTGGGTGGACTCTCAGCAACTGAAATTTGTAAACGGAGCATGGTACCGACAAGGGAAGTACGTCATCACGGGATCACTAGATGAAAAACGGAAGCTGATCGCCGCACACCACGATCCTCCGGTACACGGACACCCTGGAATTGCACGAACCACGAGACTAGTAGAAAGAAGGTACTGGTGGCCGGAGTTGAAACACGATGTCCGCAACTTCGTACAGGGATGCGCCGAATGTCAGCGTCACAAGGTCAACACACGCCCCACAAGAGCCCCACTTGCACCCATCACGCCAAAGGAAGACGCCCTGCCATTTGAAACCATCGCTCTTGACTTTATCACCAAGCTCCCATTATCCCAAGGGTACGACTCCATCCTGACTGTGACAGATCACGACTGCAGCAAAGCCTCGGTCTTCATTCCCTGTAACGAAGAAATCACAGCAGAAGAAACAGCCGGCCTCTACGCTACCCATGTCTTCAAGCGATTTGGACTACCCTCAAAAATCATCAGCGACCGAGACCCCCGATTTGCCTCCAAGTTCACGCGAGAGCTGTGTCGAATCCTGGGAATCCAACAGAACATCTCCACCGCGTACCACCCCAGAACTGACGGACAATCGGAACGCACCAATCAGTGGTTAGAACAATATCTACGCTTCTGGACAAACGAGCGTCAAGATAACTGGGCGGTCCTTCTACCAATAGCGGAGTTCGCGCATAACAATTGGCCCCACGAGGCAACAAGGAAGTCTCCGTTTTCTCTCCTCATGGGATACGATCCACGCGCTGATTGGCTCGATAAGCCGTCTCCTATCCCACAGGTCACCACGAGGATAGAACAATTCCGAGAAGCACGAAGAGAGGCCCAGGATCTTATCAAGAAGGCACAATCCCTATGGACCAAACACCGAGATACGCCCAAATTCCGAATCGGAGACTATGTGTGGCTGGAAGGGCGGCATTTACGAACCAATCAACCGACGCCAAAACTAGCGGCACGACGGCACGGCCCCTTCAAGATAACACGAGTCTTATCCCCAGTGAACTATCAGCTCGAACTTCCCACGCAGTGGAGCATCCATCCGGTGTTTCACATCGATCTTCTCACGCCTTATCGCGAGACGCTCGTGCATGGACCAAATTTCCAACGTCCTCCACCGGATTTGGTAGAAGGAGAGGAAGAATATGAAGTCGAGAAAGTTCTGGATCATCGGCACTTCGGCAAAAAGAAACGCCTTCAGTACCTGATCAAGTGGAAAGGGTATCCCGACTCGGAGAACCAGTGGGTCGACAAAGGTGACGTATTCGCGGAAGAAGCCATAGCTGAGTACCATCAATTAAATCCCCGCTCTACGCGAGACTTAAGAACCCGAAGGATTGCGTCGAAACCCCCATCACTCCTCTCATCACATATTCACTCTGGCTTCCTTCACTCCATACTCTCCACAATGTCTCTTCCCACTGCCGCCGACGCCATCGCTCGTGTTGCCTCAAACACGAGCCCCATCACCCACCAAGAGCTCCTCGATGCTCTCCAAAGTCTCGTCCCCGCCGAACACGCCCCCGACACCAGCAACCCCACCAGCTGGTGGCTGGTCACCGAGGACGGCCAACGCCTCAACCGGACCCCTCTTACGACGCCCGAAGTTGATAGGCTTCGCGCAACTCTCTGCAACAGTGAGGAGTCCTCACCTCGACCTCTCCCGGTCCGAGTGGAGCAGTGGGTGGAAGAACCCGTCTCCGGCAACGTCGCGGTGGCAAGACTGGAAGAGGGAGAAGCAGTGGCTGGAAGTGGCGAGGGCGTGGAAGCGGGAGCAGCTTCAGAGGGCGACCGAACGGCGGTCGGAGATGATGGCGAGGAGGAAGGCCGGCGCCGTGGAGCGCATGAGACAATATTGGAGCAGACGCAAGGGAGTCTCCACGACTACTACCCAGATGAGCACCCGCTCATCGTCACTGCCACCGACACTGACCACCCCAACGAGACCCCTTACGCCTGCGACACCACGGGGCGCCCCCTGTACCGAGGAGGAGTTCGAGCTGACGCTCCTCCCCTCTTCCCCCTTCTCCAACTGCGACACCGCGCCTTAGGGCCCGCCCCCCACGGATACAAGCACAACCGTGGGGAGGATTTCATTCACTATCCGATCACCGATGGCGAGGGGCGCACCCGCCAGGCCGCGTTCGTTCAAATCATCATGAACGCGGACCCCCTGGTACTGGGGCTGACGGAGGATAGTGAGAAGGTCTATTCCAAGCCACTCTATGCCGAGCCGCAGGTGCGGGCCCGAGGTAAGCCCCACTACCCTCAGGAAGACCTCATCATCTTCGCCGGCGGATATCACGACCGCCCCCGCGTCGATCGCGCCCTCGCGGAGCTGCACGACGCAAGCCTCAAGGCCGAGATGCACAGGTATCGGTCTTACGCGTACGAGGCAGAGCGGATGGAGCAGCGGCTTCATCAACTCGCCGCCACGTTGGGGGGCATCAAGGGAGAGCTAGCGCGGAGCAAGTTCCGCTTGGAGATGGCGAACGCGATGGACAGGATCGAAGAAGTACAGGCTGGATGGATGGGAGGCCCCGGCGATCGCCGGCGACGTGGGCGTCGCTCCTGAAAAGGGGGTGATGTTACGGTACGAGCTTAGTGGACTCATATTACGATACGGAGTTGAAGTGGACGCTTACTATACGGTCATGACTACGATAGTAAGTAGAGATTAGTCATGGACATAGAGGATCAGTCAGCGAGTTGTGCTAGCATGTGATTGCTAGCATGACTCATTACTAGTATAGCGGTAGTAGGGTTCGAGCTACTATTGCTATTAGTCGTCACGTTCGAGAGGAGCTTTAAAGCGACCTCTATAATATGTATAAATAGTGGATCGTGAAGACCAAGATAAGCCATCTTGGTCTTCTTCGCAATACCACTCTCTCACTCGCCTTCTGTCTAAAGTCTCGTTCCCTTCCTTTCTCTCTAAGGGACGACGCCTCTGTAAGTCTTGACCTTCGAGTCTAAGACCCTGGCCCTGTCGACAGCACCAAGTCGGAGTTGCCTTGGTACTATTGGGGCGCCTTTTGTGGATTGCCTTAGTAGTATTCTACGGGATCACTGAGACACTGACACGAGTGTCTACGACAAGCTAAGTCGTGAACGCCTTTGTCCGAGTTCAAGTCGAACTAAACGCTGTGGTAGCGTTACACCAGGATTGCTTCGTCCTTTCCTAGGTTGGTTTCCAGGAAACAAAGCATCTTCGTGTGCTCACCAGTCCACACTGCTAAATTGGTGTACTGGGTTATTGCACCGTCTCAGTTGTAAGTTCCATCAATGTTCCATATGGTGATGGGAGTGGAGACAGGTTGGGTTCCGAGATGCATTCGTTTGAGCAGTTCCACACAAATAAAGTTGTCGGTTGCTCCAGAGTCCAACAGGACCTGTCGTTCGGCCATCACGTTTGCAGATTTGAAAAGAACTGGGATTCACATGGATCAATATCTGCTATAATACACGTGTAATGCCCTTGCCCAGGCCGACGGGTTCAGCCTTCAGAAAATCCTTTCCTCCAAAAAGCTTCTCCACCAAGAGGTCCCGCACTTCTTTTGGTTGAGCGGCCAGTGCTGTGATCTGAGCGTCAGCCACTTCATCATTCAACAGTATGCGGTTTGCTGATATGGTGACTCGAGTAACGAGGGGGGGAGGCGATACTGAGGAGGTAGTGGGGACGGGAGGAGGCACTCCTCCATCGCTTGTGGTTTGAGCAGCACGAGTGCCTTTTTATGGGCAATTACACGACACATGACCCTTTTCTCCACATCGGAAACATCTCCCCTCTGTGACCATGCTTTGCTTCTCAGTGTCTGTGAGGGTTGCACGGGCTCTAGTGCGGCTAATATCCATAGCGTTTGGGTCACACGCCTTGTTGAGGGCTTGGACCCACTGGTCTCGGGTGTGACCCCCTCGTTTCTCACTTTGTCGGTTGCGTGTGAGGCGGGGCTTCAGCATAAGATATTCAGCTTGCTGAAGTCGTGCCGCTGCTTTCCACTGATCCCATGTGACCAGGTGTTGGAAGTGTATGGTGTTAATTACGAGGTTGTCGGGGAGTCCTGCTTGGAACTTCTCGATGATGTTGGCTTCGTCTGGGTTATAGCCGGCTTTTGTTGTAAGGTTTTGGAATTTTGCGATGTACATGTCGATATCTTCGCCAATCATCTTCAATTTGTCAATGTCTTGGCATGCTCTGGTTCGTTCGGTGGTGTCGGTGTAGGCATTCGTGAACCGGTCAAGGACCGTGTTCCATAAGTTCTCTTCATTGTGCAGTACTCCTCCTGCTATCTGGGTGTCCAACCATGCAGTCTGCTCGTCTACCCAGTCGTCTACCAAGTGCCCTCTCATGTATGAGAGGAAGGTCATGGCTCGCGAGTAGGGTACCGTGAGCTGGTCTACGGTGGGGTTCATTCCTCGATAAATTTGAAAGGATCGAAGAAAGTTTCGGCTCTCCTCTCAATTTCCATCGAAGATGGGTGGTGGGTTGCCCCCAAGTTTGCCCCCTCCCGGTGCTGGTATTGCCCTGGGCAGGCCCACGGGGAGTGCACCTCCTCCTGGGGCTCCGCCACCAGGGGCTCCACCACCTGGTGGGCCTCCACCGCTACCATGTACGCTTCCACTGGGTCCAGCAGTCGAGCCACTGCTTGGCCCCGTCGTCGGCTGGGCGCTAGAGCTATGAGTCACTCCACTCGTCTGAGCAGTCGATCGACCTCCTGTAGCATGTGGTCCTCCACTGCTCAGGCCAGGGGCTCCTGTGGTAGTAAGGCTGGTGGCGACCTGAGTGTTGGTGGCCATCTCTGGCTGTATGGGAGTGAGGGTGGTTGATTCATCTGGGTTGACGTTAATGCCGGTGATGTTGGTTGACCCAAGGGGTCCTGCACCAAATTGTGGAGGGACAGCTTTGTAGGCATACCACCATTCTTGTTTTGGGTCGTAGTCAATATATGCCCAAAGATGAAGGTCGTCAAAGTAGTGGACTTGGTGATACTCCTGATTTTTGGTGTCGAAGATGAAGTATCCCTCTTGGTTGCAGATTTCCTCCCAGATTACCGCTCCCTTTTCGTGGTCGGAGAGTTCGTCGGTTAGATACTGATTGATGTACTGCAGCTGGAATTTCATGTGACTCCTACTAGTCGCCAGGGTTGCGAGAGACTTGACTTAGTGTAACGTTACCACAGGAACATTATGTGCGACGTGCACGTCACTAAGTCGCTCAAGCTGAGGTAACGGGATATGAAGTAGTCGGTTAAGACTAAGTTCGATGATGAATAAGCACCAAGTGGCCTCCTCAAGCACGCAGGTGATAGTCGGGAAGTTCTGGGGTTCAAGCACAAAGGCGAACCAAAGTCGTGCTCAAGCGAAACAGCAAGCAAAAGGTCATTCATGGATTGACAATGATGTGGTATTACACAAGAAGTCAAGTCTACCATACAAGCTAGGTAGCGTGTGACTTATATACTAGTACAGGATGTTTGTACACAACAAACATATGGCGCGATATGTGGGTTCTGAGTAAAAGTAGAACAAAGGCACAACTATAGTAAGAAATATGGTGATTGTGCGGGGTCATGTGCGAGTCAGCTGAGACCGGAGCGCCGTGAGCTTTAATATACAAGGAAGAGGGCGTAAAGACGTATCGTGCAGCGAAGAGATCATCAGAAACAATTGGGTGCATAAGGAATTATGGGCGTATCAAGGTGGGGTATGGGAATGAGAATCGAGAAATGGGGGCGTCCAAGGAAGAAGAAGGGAAAATCGTAACATGTGCAGTCACAACAATGACAATTACAAGTTGCTGCCTGTGACAAGCCAGCGTCCTAGACACAAAGGTCAGGAAGATAGAAAGGTGACTGAGGCCCGAAGGCCCGAAGTTCAAGTGAGAAGAGAGTGGTATTGGAAGAAGACCAAGATGGCTTGTCTTGGTCTTTGCACTCCACTATTTATACATATGAAGGGGTAGTTTTAAAACTCCCCTATGAGACTTGTAGCCTATAGCATAAGTAGCTCGAACCCTACTACAGCTATCCTAGTAACGAGTCATACCAGCTATCACATGCTAGTACTCCTCATGCTGACTGATCCGTAAAGTCCATGACTAATACTCGCTTACTATTGTAGTCATAACTGTATAGTAAGTGTCCACTTCGATCGTCATACTGTATAATGTCCTTGAATCGTTACATACGAGGTCCTTGACATCATCCCCTTCCCCTGCCACTCCAGTAATCCAGTTGGTAGCCCTCTGTTCAGCAGATGGGGTAGTGTTGGTCGTGTGGATGCTGGGCCCTTCTTCTTGTGCGTGGTAGTCAGTGTCCGCCATTCGGCTGGAGCTTGGTTGTCCCCATTGTTGGTGCTTGTCCAGGCACTGTACACAGTCTTGTGAGAAGTGTCCTGTTTTTCTGCAGTTATAACAGGTGATGCTCCTTGTGTCCCTCCTTTGCCCCCCTCTTCCCCTGTTCCATCCTGGCTCTCCTCAAGGTGGGAATGGGGGTTGCGAATTTCGTGGCCGGTCTGTGAGGAAGTCTTCTGCTCCTGCCAGGTGGGCCCTTGTTCGATCAGTGGAAGTGTCCATAGGTTCGTATCGTGGCGGCAGGGGAATGTTTCTGGGTTTCCACCTGTAGTTAGGTGGTTGTCCCCCCCACCTGGTGTTTCTTTTTTTTTTTTTTTTTTTTTTTTTTTTTTTTTGGATCAATTTATATCCCGGAGCAGTATGTTAATACAAAGCCGGTACCTAAAGACTAACGTGTTACTCTGTGCGGAAAGCCAGACCTCCTCCAGAGCCCCACCTACGTAACTCTAAAACTCCTAACTAGTGACTGACGGTGAAAGGGCTAACCTTTAAAGACCGTGTATAGGGCAGTAGACTAAAGGGGAAAAGGGGGAGAGAGAGGACAAGGGTAAGAAAGCACGTCGTACAGAAGGAGAATGAGCGGTGATATAAGTTGCTGGCGGCAGCGGTGTTATAGTGGGGTCCCTCCCAGAGGGGCCAAGGTATGTTCGGAATAGAAGTGGGGGAGTGGGGGCAGTGTACCAAATAAGGGGGGGGGGTACGGGTGGGAAAATGAGAGCATGAGGTAGGGAACGTGGTGGGGGTCAGGCTGAAGGGGGGGACCGGTGGCTTGGCCCCGCTGCCACGGGGTTTCGCCTTCCACCGCTTCAACTCCCCAGAGTGCCCGAAGGCAAAGAGGGTCCGGCCTGCCATGAGACCCCTAAGGGAATCCCCAGAAGGGTCCTCAAAGGAGATAACACAGGATGAGACCGACCCAGGTGCGTACGTGTGTGGCGCCCTCACCCATGAGGGGGCCTGTGTGAGTCTCAGCATCCTGTACGCGGGGTTATCTGCGAGGAGTGCTGCATGGAGTTCAGAAGGGGAGTAGGGGCCACGGGTCAGAGAGGCTCCGGTGGGAATGCCGTTGATGGTGAGACGACCCCATTTGCAGTTTTCACGTGCTAGGACGGGAAGAGGGGAGGTGGTGTCAGCTGACAGGTAGACTGCTAGCGCTTCAGAGATGATGTGGGAGGCGGCGTTGAGATGATGGGCTGTGGTATCCGGTCCAGCGGTGAGTACCAGATTGGCCTTAGCTGTCCACCGAGCAGCAGACAGGGTGACCGAGTGGCCCCCTTCCAAAAGGACGGAGTTGAGGTGGGTGACCAGTTCCTGAGGATTGCGGCGGACCGCAATGGGAGCTGGTGACCCCACAGCATGGCGGGGTGTCACAACCAGGGACGGTCGTGCGGGGAGCTTCACTGCCGAGGCGAATGAAGAACGAGGAGGGGGGGTGGGCTTGGCAGGTGGAGTGGGAATGGGAGCCTTGGCAGAATGTGCCGCAGCAGGGGTGGGAGTCTTGGCATGAGGCTGCTTCTTAGCACGAGGGGTCGAGGCAGGAACAGGGGGAGCGGCTGGGGCAGCAGCCGGTGCAGGAGGGGGGGGGGGGTGGCATAAGGGTGTCCTCATCGATCTGTGAAGATGGAAAGAGAGGGGGTGCGTCTGGGGCACGTACCAGGATGGGTGAGGGAGGGGGGATGGAGGGGAGGGGGCGGTTGTGGAGGTCCGTGACCGTGTCAACGAGTCGCGTCATCTGGGCTTGCATCACCTCAATGGACCCAGACAGTGCCATCATGCCTTGGGCCAACGGGAGGGTCGACCTGGCAATGGCATTGCTGATGGCCCTATTAAGGTCATCAGTGGGGAGGGGGGGTGGTGGGGGCGGGAGGGGGAAGGAGGGCGGGAGGGGGCCGGAGTACACAGAGGGTGCACCTAGGCGGACGAGTGGGTTGAGACCGAGCCAGTGAAGGGCGGTCAGCCCATCCCAATGAGAGGCCGGGGTATTGAGGTTGTCGACCAGCTCAGCGGCAAAGGCAGCCTTGGATCGAGGGTTGCCAGAGGGAGTGAGTGTGGACATATCAGAGAGGATCATCACTAGATACTCAAGGCCTGAGGCCTCGGTAGCATCGGGGTTGGGTTGGAGGTCCCTGGCGGTGTGCTCGCCAGGATCGGAGGAGTTATCATGGTACTCCCTCCTCCCAGAGTCACCGCCGTCGTCCATGAGGGCATCACGGACATCAGCTAAGTGTTCAGGGGGGAAGTCGTTGCCTGTGTAAGAATATTGTGACATAGGAGATGATGGTGGTAGGAGGTCAAGGAGCGCGTGCCACCTGGTGTTTCAGGGTTGTGTTTGCGGTTGTTGGGCTTTTTGTGAGCGTAGGTTGAGGTTTGCTTTCATGTGGACGTATTGCTGTTGGCGGCACATGACCGCCTCCTTCCATTGGTTGAAGGATTGTGGGTTGTCCAGCATATATACTTGCTCATATAATTGGCACGGTAGTCCTCCGGTGAATAGGTCGATGGTTTGTGGTTTGTTAAGGCAATAATGAGCCTTCCGTGCGAGCCGTTCAAATTTGGTGATGTACATATCAATGTCTCTGTTAATCATTTTGAGTCCTCCCTTGAGCTTGGATTGGGCTTGTTCCTTTTCAAGGGTGTTGGTGAACCTTTGTCGGAAGCTGTTGGCCACCTCGTTCCAGAGGGCCTTGTTATTTCGTGATATTCCAGCTTGTATTTGGCCGTTCGGCCAGGTTAGGAGTGCTAGCACCCATTCACTGACGTTGACCCCTTTAATGAAAGAGAGGAACAACAGTGCTCGTCGGTATGGGGTAGCCATGGTGGGGACATCACTGTTTATTCCCCAGTACACATGCCACTGCATGAGGAGGGCTTCTACTTTTGCTCAGTCTCCATCAAATATCATTGGGGCTTCCCCTATTAATTTGTCCTGGGCTCCTGGTCCTGCTCTGGCAGGAGTGTCGGGTGGTCCTCCTCCTCCAGGTGGTCCGCCTCCTGGGAACCCTCCTGGAAATCCTTCTCCAAATCCTCTCGGTGGTCTGCCTGGTGGTCCTCCTCCAGATGGTGGGTCTGGTTGGTCAGGGCCAATTGCTCTGGCAATGGCTGCATCGTCTGCAGTCATGCGGTGTCCTGTGTGTGGGTTAATAGGTAGGAGGATTGCTTCCACCTCTTTGTGGGTCCTTCGTGCTTCTTCTTGCATCATTTGCACTAGCTGTTTGATGGTGTGGGTGGCAGTGGCCATGTTGGTTGCTGGGGAAAGTACGTTTCTGGTTTCTGGTTCCTGAATGCGGAGGGACTCAGCTTGTCAGACAAGGCTCTGCTCATCTGTGTTAGCAGGTATTGGTGAGGGGCTTTGACTACTTTCTGACTCTTCTGGTGTTTGTGACTCAGATTCGCTTTCTTTGGTCTGCCTGTCAATGCATCCCCACGAGTTTCAGTCAGCGGGTACATCCCTGACGTTGATGTTGCAGCGGTAGTTCAGTCCTGCTGGTCTGACCACGTCCCAGCGGTGGTCTATGGGGTTCCAAGTGACTTCTACCCAACACAGATGGTCAAAATTGAACTCAATGGGTCGATAGTGTGTCGGAGCTGCTGCAAAGTCTATGAAGTATCCTTCATCGTTGTAACGTCTACCACGGACGTTCGCCTGACTTAGGCGCTGTTGTAACGTGGGTTCCCTCGGGGGTGAAACCTGTGATTGTCCGAGTGCTCGGGGAAGACTGCGGGGTGAGGCCAATACGTGCCTGTAGAATCCCTGTAGGTGTACAACGTCTCTTCAATGGGGACGTTCGGGGGTGGACAAGGGACTTTGCAGATGTACTCCCACTTGAGGTTGTCGACGATGTAGTAGCAGTG
>JAKELG010000768.1:0-12926 GCA_021527035.1 Lactarius vividus | reverse complement strand
AGACCAAGATGGGGGATCCTGGTCCATAATACTACAAGCTTAAATACATGTAAGGGAGTCAGTTCTAACTCCACTCGAACTTGTAGGTAGCCAGTAGCGTAAGTAGCGTAAATCCTAGGACAGGGATCCTAGGAATCAGTCATCCACAATGTAATACTTGTATCATACAACAATAGAACTTGGAGTGAACACGTAAGACATATCACGTACAACAATAGGAGTCATCAGTCAGCCAAGACACGAGGTGGGTAAGATCCGAAGTCCATGACACATTACTACTGACATATCGAGTCATCACAAATATGTCAGAGTCCACAACTGGGCCGGGCAGTCTGAGAACGAAACGTAACAAACAGAATGGGAGAGCCGAGCGTTTTAACCATACAGTTATGGAAAAAGGCACCAGCATGCTTCATCATGCGGGCCTTAGCCTTGGTTTCTGGGAACAAGCAGTTGAGACTGCTGTGCATATCTATAATTGCACTCCCACTCGTTCGAATAAGTGGAGAACTCCGCTAGAGCTCTGGAATGGTACAGTTCCAGATGTCTCATACTTTAGAGTATTTGGCTGCAAAGCCTACTATCATGTACCAGAACACAACCGGCAAAAATTAGATCCTAAAGCAAAGGAAGCTGTGTTTGTGGGCTATGAAGCCCTTTCCAAGGGCTACAAATTATGGGACAGACATAGCCGACGCTTCATCTCTTCACAAGATGTTACATTTGATGAAGACGTCTTCCTGTCCCGTGGTGACCTGATCCCTCACCAATATACTACACCAGTACCAGAACAAGAAGTCTTTGACTCTACTGGCAGAACAATCTATATCAGAGTGCTTGATCAGCCTCTACCAGCTGTTGCCACAGCACCTCAGGTGCCACCACCCATCGTGGCTCCCCCTACTATACAGGTGCCGGAGGTATCCCCTCCGCAAGATCAACAGCCTAGCACCCCACCCAATACCACCCTGGCTCCAGCAGATCAGATGATCTATCAGACTCCCCCTTCTGCGCCCCCTGCTATCTCCCCTCCTGTACCCACGCGTACAAGGCGAAACTGGCCGCCTATGGCCACTCAGCCTATACCTGCCCCTAATTTCAACAGGGACATCAGCCCTCCTAGGGATACCCCTAGAAGCCCAAGGACTGAGCAGGTAGCCTCACCACCTCGTCCTAGACGTAGCACAAGGACAAGGCATCAGAATCCTTGCTATTACAATGAGGATAATGAGGAGTTTGTGCAGGGAAGCAGTAGGCTTACCATGATGGACTTGCTGAATGCGGCAGAGGCCCCTGGTTACAGGGATCCTCAGACCTTCAAGCAGGCCATGGAGTCTGAATACGCAGACGAGTGGCAAGAGGCATGCCAATATGAACTGGATGCCCTGGAAAAGCTACAAGTCTGGCATTTGGAGCCCCTTCCTGCTGGAAGGAAGGTGGTTAAATGCAAGTGGGTCTTTAAGAAGAAAGCAGATGGACGCTTTCGTGCTAGGCTAGTGGCAAAAGGGTTCACCCAACTAGAGGGGGTGGACTTTGATGAAACCTTCTCTCCAGTTGCCCGTTTTGAGTCATTGTGACTACTTTTGGCGTTAGCTATGCTAGAGGATTGGGAAATCCACCAGATGGACGTCAAGTCGGCATTCCTACATGGGGAACTGGATGAGGAAATATACATGGAGCAACCAGTCGGTTTCGTCACAGCTGGCTCTGAACACATGGTGTGTTGGCTTCAGAAAGCCCTTTACGGTCTGAAGCAGGCCTCCCGCACATGGAATCTACAGTTCCATGGAGTTCTTGCTGAACTCGGCTTCACGTGGACGTACTCTGATGCAGGTGTAATGTTACCACAGGAACGTTATGTGCGATGTGCACGTCACTAAGTCGCTCTGGCCAAGGTAATGGGATGCGAGGTGGTCGGCTAAGACCAAGTTCGATGATGAATAAGCACCACACGGTCTCCCCAGACACGTAGGTGATAATCGGGAAGTTCAGGGGTTCAAGCGCAAAGGCGAACCAAAGTCATGCTCAAGCAAAACAGCGAGTGTAAAGTTGTTCGTGGATTGACAATGATGTGGTATTACACAAGAAGTCAAGTCTACCATACAAGCTAGGTAGCGTGCAACTTATATACTAGTACAGGATGTTTGTACGCAACAAACATATGGTGCGATATGTGGGTTCCGAGTTAAAGTAGAACAAAGGCATGGCTATAGTAGGAGGCATGGTGATTGCGTGGGGTCATGTGCGAGTCAGCTGAGACCGGAGCGCTGTGAACTTTGATATACAAGGAAGGGGGCGTAAAGACGTATCGTACAGCGAAGAGATCATCAGAAACGGCTGGGCGCGTAAGGAGTTATGGGCATATCAAGGTGGGGTATGGAAGTGAGAAGCAGGGAACGGAAGCGTCCAAGAGAAAGAAGAGGGAAATCGTAACATTACCCCCCTGTTAGACCTGAAGTCGCCACGACTTCAGTCACTGCCAACGTAATCGTATACATCAGCGCTGGGGTCATTAGTCTCATCATCCCAGTCGTCCACCGGGCAGACGTGTCGGCGAAGGAACAAATACCTCCCGCGCTCCCCACACCTCCTACATGCCTTGTACTGCGGGCACTTGATCTCGTCGTGCCACACATCGAACCTCAGGCATTTCCCACACCAGCAGGGGCACTCAGAGGGTTCCTCAAACGCTGGGGTGATGGGTGCAAGTCGATGGATGAGGCAGTTCTCGGAGGCGTGAGCCCGGCTTGCACACCATACACAGACACCAGTCGGCGGCTTATTGGGGCACTCACTCATCTTATGCCTGCGCTTCTTGCACAAGTAACACTTGCGCCGTTTCTGCGTCCGACTGGGTCCATCCACGAGGCGCGGCATCTCAAGAGGTCCTCTGGGTTGTGGTACGAGCGGGAGTTCAGGGAAGTAGTGGCGGGGGTGTATAGGACAAGTGGTGAGCTCGACGAATTTGTCGGTGATGAGGGGGATGGCGCCGGTGTACTGCATATGCTTCGTGATACCCTGGAGCTTAGCGTCTAGATGGAACTGGTCCCTCGTGGCTTCTTGCTCAAGGCGTCTCAGGTCTGCCCATCGCGCATCCAGGGCGATTTTGTCCCCAAGGCACTGCCACAACCTCACAACCTCCGTGGACAAGTGGGGGTTTTTGAGCTCGCTTAGTACCTCATTGATAGTGACTGCATGAGGGTCTTGCGGACTAAAGACTGCAAGCTGGTGAGGGGAAATGGCTGGGTGCATAGCTGAGGGTCGGGGTGTTGACAGGTAGTGTGATGATCTGACGCTTCGGACTTTCTCTGTATGTGACTTTTGTTATCTTGTTTCACTTCACTCCATTTGTCTCTTATTTTGTTACCAAAGGGGCTATCAATGTTAGCCACCCTAGACTCCACTTCTACATCAGTGCCTTATCTTGTTTTGACTCTTTACCTCTGTGTGGACTTGTGTTCATGTTGTTTGGAACCTCGTCCTATTTAAAGCTGTACTTTACACTGTAGGAAGCCAGACTTGGCTTCGTTTGCAATCTAGCAACCTTGCCTTCGCTCTTTGGTGTGACCCAGCCTTTTCCCCTCTTCTTGTGCATCCCCTACCTCTGTCCCTAACCCGGACATCCTCGAAGTCTTTGCAGTTGAACTATATCAATGCATCACACCTGTTAGACTCTGTGTACTCGCAAGACTGAGTATAGAGAAGTGTTAGACACTTCGGGCGAGGAGCCCTAATTACAGAGTAGTGGCACATATTGTGCCACACCCCAGACCACTTGTATTTCATAGCAATAAGACAATAGACGTCTTCGCTTGATACTTGTGTGATATCGAACCCCTTGAACCCACGTCCCTGCTAGGACGTAACAGGTAGACTTCTTGGCAGTAGCAGGGTTTCCCCTTCCCCAGAGTTCCGATGATCTCCCGATAGTCACGGTGATAGTAGATGAACTTCGCCAGGACCTTCATGACATTGTCCTCAAGTGGGAGCATAAGCGGGAAGAAAAACGGTGTATCAGGGGCATTAAGAAAGAAGGGGAGGCCAGGGTTGTCCGACTCCTCATCGTCCCCTTCGTCAATCGGTTCCTCGTTGTCATCTAGGGATGCGAGCCGAGGATCTGGTCGTAACTGACGAGGGGGAACGGCGGGCATCAGTGAGTAGGGATGGGGCAGCTCCGACGCGAGCTGCGACATGGGGACGACTGGTGTGATACCGGGGGGGGCTTCTAAAAGGGGTGCTGCCATAGGTTCAAGTGGTGGTGGAGACGATGGCGGTGGTGTTGGACTAGTGGGGGAGATGTTGAGTGCAATGGCAAGGACGGGGGTCGGGGGTCGTGAAGGGACAACTGAGTATGGTGTTCAGGATACAAATGGAGTCGGGATCCCCTCAGACTGCAAGGGGACTGTGAGTCGTTCAAGGATTAGGGCCGACGGCAGGTGGGGTCGGTCGTTGGCTGGGGCAGTGTTGTGGGGGATGGGAGTCGTCATGGTAGGTAGTGAGGTTTCGTCTTCCATTCGTCCAGTTTTTATAACTTTCGTCCTGCCCTGTCAGCGGTGGGGTTGCAGCGGTAGAAGTCGGCGATTACATCTGGCACATGTTTAACGTGGTCAGCTGGTTCCCACGAGCTGTCACTCATGGGAAAGCCCTTCCACTTGACTAGGAATTGCAGCTTGCGCCCACGTCCATGGAGTTGCGACCCCATGATCTGCTCCACTTTGAATTCTTCTTCTCTGTCCACGAGATCAGGGGGAGGATGTGAGAAGTTTTCCCCATGTAGCTCCATCTCCTTATATGGTGTGAGGAGGTTCGTGTGGAACACCGGGTGTATCTTCCACATGGTTGGTAGCTCCAACTCATACGTCACTGCTGACAAGACCTTCCTGATCCAGAAGGGGCCATGACGTTTGGGGGCCAGCTTCGCAGTGGGGTAGAAGGTTCTCAAGTTCGTCCCTTCCAGCCAGACCTGGGCTCCTTCAGTGTAGGGGATAAAGCGGCTTCTTCCCTTCTTCGCCATGAGCCCTTGCACGTGTTTGATGCAATCTTGCGCGTGCTGCCACCTCATGGTCATTTCATCTAGACGTTGGTCAACTGATGGTACAGGGGTGGGTTTTAAAACCCAAGTGGTTCGCAGTTCCCATCCCATAATGAGTGAGAATGGGGAGTGTTTCGTTGTAGCGTTGGGCCAAGAATTGTGCACAAACTGTGCTACTGGGAGTGCTTCCGCCCAGTTATCCTGTTGCACGTTACTCCAATGGCGCAAGTATTGTTCCAGCCATTGGTTAGTACGTTCCGATTGGCCGTCCATTTGGGGGTGATATGCGGAAGAGATGTTTTGTTGTATTCCGAGTGTGCTGCACAGCCTTCTCATAAACGCGGATGTGAATCGTGGGTCCCTGTCTGTGATGAGCTTGCGGGGTATCCTGTAGTGTGGGTAAACATGCTGGAGGTATAGTCGTGCTACCCCTTCAGCGGTGATGGCTTCGTGGCAGGGTATAAAAATTGCAGCTTTCGAGCAGTCATGGTCTGTGATTGTGAGGATGGAGTCGAAGCCTTCGGATGGGGGTAGTTTCATAATAAAGTCCATGGCAACAACTTCAAACGGTTCTGCTTCGGGGTCAGTAGATATGGGGAATGTGATGACTCACTGTCACTCGACAGGGAATCACGACGGAGGCGGAAAACCGGGGGTTGAAGACAAAGGAGGCGGGGGTGGAGTCTCGAAGGGGAGGCACTTGGCTCGCTTGACAGTACCTAGCACTCAGCTAGGGGGCAGTGGCGCTTGTTGGCGGGGTGGTGTCCAGCAACTGAAGGGGCACTTAGACAGGGAAGGAGGCAAGTGGAGGATGTCACAAGTGGACAGTCTGAGGGACAGTCTGTTGTATTGCGCTAGCTTATATACCTAAGGACATGGTCTGTGCGTAGGTTTAGGGCAGGCTTAGGGCCGTCTGACGGGTGCTGCAGAATGCTGCGCAATGGAACATTCGAGAGACATCTAAGAATAGTGTCCAATCAGATAATTTGTAGGAGTGGTACGACTGCTCTGCAGTCGATGATGCAATATGACGCCATAAAGGTGTGACTGCTCCACAGTCCAATCGGATAAATCCAAGAAGTGGTACGATCTTTAGCTCCAGATCATCAGGTGATTCCAGGCACGTGTGCCAGACACGTGGTTTGATAATCAGAGAGTAATCACGTGATCGTCAGAGTATGAAATTGGAACTCCGACTTCGGATTTCCCCTTTAGGAAGGTGATTACCTAAGACCGGGCCGACACGGACCGGTCTTAGACGCCCGAGTCACGACCTGAGTTTATAGGTTCGTGACAGTATCCCCTTTTTAATGTTGTGCTGCACCGTCAGCACTGATGGTCTTTGGTTTAGGGGCTCGGGGGTGGTTCTGGTGGAACTTCTGTACGAGTTCTCGGGAGTGGGTCATTTGTGATGAGGGGAGCCAGGAATTTTCAGAATCAGGATATCCCTTCCACTTGATCAGGTAGAGTATCCCCTTTTTATTGGGTGATACTCTAGATTGCAGGACTGCTTCAACTTCGTAGTGGTCATCTTCTCCTTGGATGATTTCTGGAGGGGGTCAGGTGAAGTTTGGTCCGTGGATGCTGTTCTCTTGGTACGCAGAGATTAGGGAATTGTGGAAGACTGGATGGATACGCCATGTCTTGGGGAGTTGGAGTTTACAATTAATTCCCCAGGCAGATAGAACTTTGAAGGGACCATGGCGATGTGGGGCAAGCTTGGCCTTTGGGTGTGTGGTATGGATATTGGTTCCTTCCAACCAGACTAGATCTCCAGGCTTGAATTCTTGGGATGGAACTTGTGACTTGGAATTTTTCATAACCTCAGCCACTGCTTTTAATGCTGCAGAGACTTCAGATCGGATTTGGTTCAGGGTGTTCAGCCTATCTTCGGCTGCAGGGATCTTGGTGTTGAAGTGGATGGGGGGAATGAACTCGGGTTTGTACCCATACCATACTTCAAAGGGTGACTTTCTTGTTGCACTATGTTGCCGAACATTGTGCGCAAATTCCATAAATGGGATTAACTCTGCCCAGTTGTCTTGTTGGAAGTTGCAAATGACTCAGAGGTATTGTTCAAGCTCTTGGTTGACTCGCTCGGTTTCTCCATCTGTCTGTGGATGGAAGGCAGTGGACATGGTGGACTTGACTCCAAGTTTATTCCATACTTCTTGCATTACTTTTGATGTGAATTGGGGGCCTCTGTCGGAAATGACTTGGTGGGGTAGTCCGGTTCTTCTCCAGACATTTTCCAGGTATAGCTTAGCTGTTTCATCGGCTGTGATGGTCTTGTTACAAGGGGTGATGATAGTAGCCTTGCTTAGTCGGTCTACGACCACAAATAGTGAGTCGTAACTGAGGGATTCAGGGAGGTCGGTGATGAAGTCCATCGTGATTATTTCCCACACCTCTGTAGGAATCGGGTTGGGCTTCAGGGGTACTTGAGTTCGAGGTCAGATTTTGGTTGATTGGCATGTGGCGCATCCATCTACAAAGCTTTTGACAAATGTAGACATTCCTGGCCACCAGAATTCCCGGGATACCAGCTCATAGGTTTTCCATCGTCCTGGGTGTCCTATAGCGATGTGTTCGTGGTATTTTCATACGATATCTCGTTGTAGGTTGTTGTCTTGAGGAATGTACACTTGTCCTGGGAATAAGATGATTCCATCTTCTAGGTTCCACTCTTCTAATCCTTTGGTGAGTGATCGGGGGCCATTCTTCAAGAGGGTTTCCAACGCCATACTAACTTCTTTGTCAGATGTCTGCGTGTCTTGGATGCGTTGTCGTAAGGTGGTATCTCCTAGCACTGTGATGGCTGCTCGTTGTACTGCATTAACTTGGAAAAATTGAAGCGCAGCAATGCACGCAGCTATCAGGAATGGTGTCCTCACCTTTGAGTAGGTTGAGAGACTATTCAGTGGAGAGGGTGCACAAGTGAGAAAGAGAGTGAATCTATATTCACCTCCCTCCCCATAGGAGGCATTATATACCCTATGGCCCCACCATGTCCGGAAGCACAAAAGTGATGAGTACAGGCATCCACAATATCGCATTTTTACATACGCCTGATGTAAAATACCACTTTGACTTAGTCATGAGACTACTTTTCACTCAGAGGCGAATTGCGCCCAGTATAGTACGTATCCTAACTACTGTAATAGGAAAGCATACTGGCAGTAATGTCGTAACTGCTATAGATAAGGGCCTTACGTACTTATTACGTTCCAACACTCCCCCTTGCTTAGTGCAGCTAATTAAAGCGCGTCTAAGCAAACAGCAAGAACCTCATGAGCGTTGGGGATGAGCATCAAGTGAGGGTTGCGTAAGAGTCGGTGAGACTACAACTGTCTCTTTAAGTTGTGAATGATGATCATTAATGATATCTTCCAACTTGGAGTGTCATTACTATGTCCCCATCAGGGACAGGACATGTGAACTACCTTGCGGAGTTCAATAAGGCTTAGAGTCAGGTGTCTGCTAAGAAAGCGACATCGCACCATGTCTAGGAGAGAAAACGGTGATTCTGTCCTGTTCTGTTCTTCGCAAAGAAGAAGCGATGGACACGGAGGACGTAGAGAAACATATGCTCCGAAGAGCAGACAAGCTTCTCTATAACTTCCTTCACGAGTCACCATCATCAGACATGGTGTGCACAGGTGGCGAATAGCCAAACTCTAGCCCTAGTTGTTCCCTGAACTTAAGGAACTTAATGCGACCCAGATTCTTAGTAAAAAGATCAGCGGGGTTCTCAGCTCCTTCAATGAAGAATAATTCTATCTTCTTTTCACGGATCACATCACGAATGTAATGGTGACGTAGATCAATATGTTTGATCCGTTTTTCCTGAACAGGATTAGAAGATAAAAATATGGAGCCTTGATTATCTCCGCACAATGGAATCGGTCCAAGGTTTATTCCAAGCTCACTAAAGAGCGAGCGAATCCAGACCAACTGTCTGCTTGTATCACACAGCGACATGTACTCTGCTTCAGTGGACGAGAGCGCGATAGATTTCTGTGCTCTAGAATTCCAGCAGAATACTCCATTTGCCATTTTTACTAAGTAGCCCGTAGTGGACTTTCTGGTGACTGGGTCAGAAGCCCAATCAGAATCTGCGTATGCTATTATACCACCATCGCTTTTGCCATCAAAGACTAAAGCATAATTTGAAGTACCAAGTAAATAGCGGCATATGTAGAGTGCACGCTTGTAATGGTCCTCAGATGGGTTGGCAGCAAACTGCGCCATTTTTGTAACAGCATAGGCAATATCTGGTCGCGTACCAATCATAATGTATAGGAGAGATCCTATCACTTGTTGGTAGGACGCTCGGAGTTCTGGGGTTGCAGTTCCCTTATTAGGGGATGGGTGATACCCTTCTGGTAGTGGAGTAGGTACTGATTTGGCATTAATCAGATTAAAACGCTGCAGCACTTTCTGAAGGTAGTCCTGCTGATCTAGTAGGAGTCTACCCTTAGAGCATAGTATGCGCATGCATAAGAACTCTTTGGTATCACCAAGGTCTCTGCATTCCCATATTTCCATGAAGCGTCTCTTCAGGGATGCTATGTCCTTTTTACTTTTTCCAAGGAAGAGGACATCATTGACATAAACAATAACTACGATTGTTTTGTCTTCATTCACAAACAGACCTGAGTCTGATTGAAGTCGTGTGCAGCCAAGGGTGCTCATAGACTTATCCAGCGCTCTCCACCAAGCGAGTGCAGCTTGTTTAAGTCCGTAGATAGCTTTCCTAAGGCGCATGACTTTATTTTGTTGGCTAGGGTCTTTAAACCCTTCAGGTTGTTCCATGTAGAGTTCCTCGTCAAGGTCTCCATACAGGAAGGCAGTTTTGACGTCAAGTCCAGAGATGTGCCAATCCTTCAGTGCTGTGAGCGCGAGCATCATCCGGACAGTCTCAAACCGTACCACTGGCGAGAATATTTCGTCATAATCTATGCCTTCAACCTGAGAAAAGCCTTTGGCAACTAGCCTGGCTTTTTTACGGCCATCTGACTTTAAGTCAAATACCCATCTATTCTTGATTACCCTTCTGCCTTTCGGTGGGTTAACAAGATCATAGACTTTGCGTTTGCGAAGAGAAGCAAGCTCTTCTTGGCACACATTACGCCACTCCTCCTGGGGTTCACTTGGCATTTTAAGAATGTCCCGATAGGTCCATTCACGAATATTAGAGGTATCAGGTGACTCTAGATCCACTGGTGAGACTGCTTTGGCGAGCAGAAGATCTAGAAATCTGACTCCCCCTTCCTGAGTGTCACGATTCTTTCTCCTTTTTCCGTGGACGCTTCCGTTCCTTACTTCTTATTCCCGTACCCCACCTTGTTACGCCTATAACTCATCACGCGCCCAATCGTTTCCTATGATCTCTTCGCCGCACGATACGCCCTCACGCCCCCTTCCCTGTATATCAAAGTTCACGGCGCTCCGGTCTCAGCTGACTCCCACATGACCCCGCGCAATCGCCATGTTCCCTGTTATGGTTCTGCCTTTGTTCCGCTTTTACTTAGGACTCCACGCATCGCGCCATATGTTTGTTGCGTACAAACATCCTGTACTAGTATATAAGTCGCACGCTACCTAGCTTGTACGGTAGACTTGACTTCTTGTGTAATACCACATCGTTGTCAATCCACGAACGACCTGTACGCTCGCTGTTTCGCTTGAGCACGACTTTGGTTCGCCTTTGCGCTTGAACCCCAGAACCCTCGACTACCACCCGCGTGTCTGAGGAGACCGTGCGGTGCTTATTCATCATCGAACTTGGTCTTGACCGACTACCTCGCATCCTGTTACCTCGGCTTGAACGACTTAGTGATGTGCACGTCGCACATAACGTTCCTGTGGTAACGTTACATTAAGTCAAGTCTCGCAACCCTGGCGACTAGTAGGAGTCGCACGAAATTTCAGCAGCAGTACATCGATCGGTATACCACCGACGAACTCTCCAGCCACGAAAAGGGCTCAGTAATCTGGGAAGAAATTAGGAACCAAGAGGGCTACTTCATCTTTGACGCCAAGAACCAAGAATACCACCAAGTTCATTACCTCGACGACCTTCGCCTCTGGGCTTACATTGACTATGACCCCAAGCAAGGAAGGTGGTACGCTTACAAACCTGTCCCTCCACAATTTGGCGCAGGACCCCTCGGGTCAACCAACATCACAGGAATCAACGTCGACCCAGACGAATCAACCACCCTTACCCCAGTACAGCCACAGATGGCCACCAACACTCAGGTCGCCACCAGCCTTACTACCGCGGGAGCCTCCGGCCCGAGCGGTGGAGGATCACATGCTACAGGAGGTCGATTGGCTGCTCAGATGAGCGGAGCGACTCATAGCTCTAGCGCCCAGCCGACGACGGGGCTGAGCAGTGGCCCAACTGCTGGACCTGGTGGAAGCATACATGGTAGCGGTGGAGGCCCACCGGGTGGCGGTGCCCCTGGTGGCGGCGGAGGTGGTCCGGGTGGTGGAGCCCCCGGCGGAGGAGCCCCTGGAGGAGGTGCGCTCCCCGTGGGCCCAGCCGGGGCGATACCTGCACTGGGAGGGGGTAAACTTGGGGGCAACCCACCACCAATCTTCGATGGAAATCGAGAGGAGAGCCGAAACTTTCTTCAATCCTTTCGAATTTACCGAGGAATGAACCCAACCGTGGACCAGCTCACGGTACCCTATTCGCGAGCCATGACTTTCCTCTCCTATATGAGGGGACATCTGGTGGACGATTGGGTAGACGAGCAAACTGCATGGCTAGACACCCAGATAGCAGGAGGAGTACTGCACAACGAAGAAAACTTATGGAACACGGTCCTTGACCGGTTCACGAACGCCTACACCGACACCACCGAACGAACCAGAGCGCGCCAAGACATCGATAAGTTAAAGATGATTGGCGAAGACATCGACACGTATATTGCCAAATTCCAAAACCTCACGACAAAAGCCAGCTACAATCCAGACGAAGCTAATGTCATCGAAAAATTCCAAGCGGGACTTCCTGACAACCTCGTAATCAACGCTATACGCTTCCAACACCCAGTTATGTGGGACCAGTGGAAAGACGCGGCACGGCTTCAGCAAGCCGAATATCTTATGCTAAAGCCTCGCCTCACACGTAACCGACAAAACAAGAAACGGGGAGGTCACACCCGAGACCAGTGGGTCCAAGCCCTTAACAAGGCGCGTGACCCAAACGCCATGGATATTAGCCACACTAGAGCCCGTGCCACCCTCACAGACGCTGAAAAGCAAAGGATGGTCACGGAGGGGAGATGTTTCCGATGCAGAGAAAAGGGTCATGTGTTGCGTAATTGCCCACAAAAAGGCACTCGCGCTGCTCAGACCACAAGCGACAGAGGAGCGCCTCCTCCCGTCCCCACTACCCCCACAGTATCGCCTCCCCCCCTCGTTACTCGAGTCGCCATATCAGCAAACCGTGTACTGTCGAATGACGAAGCGGCTGACGCTCAGATCGCAGCGCTGGCCGCTCAACCAAAAGAGGTGCGGGACCTCTTGGTGGAGAAGCTTTTTGGAGGAAAGGATTTTCCGAACGCCTAAACCCGTCGGCCTGGGCAAAGGCGTTACACGTGTACTATAGCAGATATCGATCTATGCGAATCCCAGTTCTTTTCAAATCTGCAAACGCAACGGCCGAACGACAGGTCCTGTTGGACTCTGGAGCAACCGACAATTTTATCTGCTCGGAGCTGCTCAAACGAACGCATCTCGGAACCCGGCCCGTCTCCACTCCCATCACTATATGGAACATCGACGGGACCTACAACCAAGACGGCGCGATAACCCAGTACACCGATTTAGCGGTGCGGACTGGTGAGCACACGAAGACGCTTCATTTCCTGGTTACCAA
>JAKELG010000767.1:0-12927 GCA_021527035.1 Lactarius vividus | reverse complement strand
ATCTCGGAAGTAGATGAACTTCTTACCCCCATCAGATCACCTCCGCCTGTTGAAGTCCGACAAACGTAAAGATAAGCCCCTGACGTGAGAAGTTCACGTTAACCGTCAGGGTCTACCGTAGTTTTCTCCTGCAAGTCTGTTGACCCCCATCAATCCTCCGCCATTCACGCTTGACGGGCCTTCGGCCCGTCTGGAGTGGCGTGGTTTCAAACTCCTCTTGAAAAGTACCCTGATGAGCATATAAGCGAAAGGGCCGACGCTGGGCATCCCCCACCGTCCTTGGTACTTTTCGCACCATCAGGAACTCCCAGCTCGCCTATCGGCTCGCTGGTTTATTTACTCCCTCTCTAAAACTTTTAGTACTCACCATCGATCCTCTTCTTCTTTACGCCTTCCGCATGTCTCGATCCTTCTCCGACCTTCTCCGCGCCACCTCGCCCGGCCACGCGGCCATCGTTGAAGCCCTCCGCAAGGACGACGACGACAACTTGAAGATCCGCGACGCGCGTCACGCGCAGATCTTCGCATGCACATCTGTGCAGGAAATAATTGAGTCTATTCCATCTGACTATCGAGAGAAGTGTGCTGAGTTACTCCGTGATGGGTATAAGCAGGTGACTACCCTGGTTAACAGCCGGGCCACTCTGGCAAAGTGGGAGCGTCATCTGTCGCTTGGCACATTTCCTGCCCACCGCCGCGGCGCAGCCAACGCGGTCCAGTTCACATCTGGATACAAGGACAGCGAGGCGGCGCAAGCTGCTAAGCGGGACAGTGATGACCGGTACCACAAGTACCAGGTAGCTGCCCTGACCGCGGACATCGCTGCCAAGCGTGCCGAGGTCAAGTTCCTCGAAGAGGCTGTGGATCCCAGAAAGGCGCATATGGACATGCATGCCGCCTTGGTCCCGCTGTGTCCGTCCATCGTGGCGCGATACAAGGTCCCGCGTGACGAGATTGACCCTACCACTGGGGAAGTCTCTGACGTCGTCTGGATCCCCTCACCCGCCGCCGAGCGAATCCGGGACCATGTCCTGGAGGATTGCGGAGCATATGCCCAGCGGGTAATTCAGATCGCGACTAGTATCGCTACGGCTGCAAATGCCAAGATCGAAAAATCCAAGTCCGTAGCTGCGGCAGCCACAGTCGCTGCAGCTGACGGGGCGGACGTCGTAATGACCGATGCCACGCTCTCCGCCGCACTCAAGGCGGAGATCAAGCGTACTGTCATGGGTTTAATGCCGCGCGATCGCAAGTCGCAACCGGCACAGCCTTCCAAGCAGACCAAGAAAGCACGGGTAAGTGCTAACTCGGATCGGTACGGATTAATAGCTGACTTCTTTAACGCAGGAGGCAGCGGCGGCTACCCAAGCCAAGATCACACCAGGGTACGAATCGGTCCTTCCGGGCTACATCGTACGTCCCCGTATTCGCGCGCTCACGACCTTCGGTTACAGCGGTCGACGCAAGAAACGGTCCCGCAAGCCTCGCACGGCAAAGGAGGAGTACGTGGTCACGGCAAAGGCAGAAGGGAGCAAGCGCAAACAGAAGCAGAAGAAGCGTGGAGCTCAGCAGCAGCAGCAGCAGCAGCAGAAAGTAGACAGGAAAGGAAAGGGGAAGGCGAAATAGTGGTAGCACTATCGGACCTTACTTTAGATGATTCGGTTGTAGGCAGCGGCTTTAAAGCCCTCATACACCAAAGGGGGAATATAAAACCTCTTACGACGTTGGGTGAAGTGTGGATAGCTCAACCTCAAACAATGCCTGACTACTTACTTTCAATGCCTATACCCAGAGCGGTTTCAATTATACTGGCCAACTGCAGTCTCAGATGGTTAGAGGAAATGAAATTCCAACAGTACGTACATCTGTCTCCGGGAGTACATGTGCCACAGCACATAGCCTATCAATTAAGTATTGGTGCGAAATATATGTTTCACCAACCCACGAATGCACGTCTTATATGGGACGCGTGGCAGGACTTTCAACGACGTCTGCGATGGCGGATAATGTTCCTGTTTGAAGGCAACGACACAGAAGTCTATGATCCAGATTACGACGTACGCGGTCCATCAACCGCGGCACCGCCGTTATTACCGCAATACATCGAACTTGGCCTCGTCAAGGGAAGGATCTTCGTCAACAAGGCGATGTCCAATGTCCCTGACGCCTCGGGCACACCCGGTACCACCTTCAAACCGGATGTGCGGGCAATTCAAGAGTTTCTTACCTCGAACGAATATGTCGTTACAGGTACCGACAAGAACTTAGGACTCGCGGTATCACGAAGGGATTGGATCGTTGAAAAATGTCAGAATTGTTTAGATAGTGCGAACGACTATCGCTTGTTACAACGTGACGAGTATTTACTTATTCTGGAAAAGAAATGTTCTGAAATGGCCGACTTGGCAAAGCGCGCCGCACAAATGAAGAACGTCTATGGCAAACAAATGGCGGAGTACTTGCGGAGTAAGATAACTCCTACAGGAAAGGAACACCATATACCTAAATTCTACGGTATACCTAAAATACATAAGGTCCCTACCAAAATGCGTCCAATCATCCCGTGTCACACGGCAATCATGAATCCGGCCGCCAAAGTTTGCAGTAAAATACTTAAACCGATAGTTCAATCGGCGCCAACCGTAATACACGGTACCAAAGACTTGGCGATAAAATTAAGTCAGCTCAATATTGACTCCACACGAAAATGGTATATCGTCACTGGAGATGTCGTAGCCTTTTATCCAAACATCCCAATGGACCGCTGCCTAGAAATAGTGCAACAGCTGTATCTGGAACATTACTGGGGTGACTAATCGCGACCACTGGACTGCCGATAATCGGCGGGTGCAACAATTTTTCTATGATTGTCTGCGTACAGGAAATACTGAGCTGTTAACACAGTACCAAGGTAAAGTTTACCAGCAACTAAATGGCCTAGCCATGGGTGTTGCGGACTCTCCCGATCTCGCCAATCTTTTTGGATATTACTTTGAAAGGCGCTCGCGGGTTCTTGAGCATCCGGATATATTTTATTACGGACGCTATATTGATGATTGTTTGGCAATTGTATATGCGCAAGATAACCAAAGCGCGGTTACATTACTTCAGTCACTTATTCAATTCGACAACTGTGTTATAGAGTGGGCAAACCCTGCGGACTCACAACCTTTTCTGGACATGTTATTGTATCGCGACGAGCATAATAAACTACAACATTGTCCTTACCGCAAGGCAGGGAACCACCAAGAAAGAATTCCATGGATATCTGCTCACCCCGTCGATGTAAAACGCGGGACGTTTTTGGGCGAGATGTCTAGGCTGGCAACACTCAGTAGTACTGAAGAGCACTATCTTGAAAGCATGAAAGGCTTGGTAAGCCTTTATATCCATAGAGGATATCCAGTGGACCTTGTACATAACTGGCTACACGGCAACTTACGATTGCGTTGGGAACAACGGCTGACTATCAAGCAGCAAGCGGTAAACGCGGAGACAATCGTGCTGAAAACCGAGTACAATTTGGCGTGGAATTACTTTAACGCACATGAATTTGGACAGACCATATTTGATTATTGGCGCTCGTGGCTTGAACACCACGAAGCTGAAACTTACTCAATGGAGTTTCCTCGACCACCTACAAAGGAAGGCGATTTCGCTTACCGATGGAACCTGGCCGAGACTAATATTTTCAATAGCCGGGTAGTTGTGTCGCGCAAACGCACGCGCAACTTTCTGGACCTTACTAATCTTTGGAAACGGACTGTCCTCGAAACTTTAGATGACCACCTACTTGAAGATTTCACCGCGAAAGTGGCAAGAGATCAGACTACAGTCGAAAGTAGAGCGGTTAGCGATGTGAATGCTACCGTTGTCGGGCCGAGCAGCATAGAGGCTGCTAGGGACTTAGCAGACGACGAAAACATGGAAGTAGAAAACATTCACCATCGCTGGTCATCTGGCAGAGCCACTGACGAATGGCGCTCCGGCGCTATGGGACAGTGGGGTCGTGGAAGCAGACCTTAGATAATACGCATGATTAGGCAGACTTATCAATCCGCTCCCACCCAGGATGAAGCTTAACAGAAGGGAAAACGAAGGGGCTGGGGCCCTTGATACCCGGACGACGCCTGCCAATGTTGCCCCGCGGGGTTGACAGCGGCTAAAGTTGCTGACTGGATAACCGGACATCTTTCAGAATCCTCGCCCTTCGCACAGCGCCCCTCACGGGGAAGAGCGGCCAGGGACGTTCGCAAGGACATCATGAGAAACGCGGGGCCGAAGGGCTCGTGGTCGCAAGGCCCATCCGTCTTAGTATCCGAGGTACAGTTAGATCTGGGTAATTCCCAGCTGGTGTCGGTAGACATGACCTAGGTGTTGTTGGCTGACCAAACGACCCGACCATAGACTCTGTATAGTTTTGAGCAATATCACGCAGTGCGTGTAATAAATTAAATCCAACTCCTTTAGAGGTGGTAGGTACTCCTGGGGACTCGGTCTTGGCAGACTTATTAACCGAGAAAGTTAGGGAAGCGAAACCCTCAACCCTAAACCCTTAACCTAGTGAGTAGACAAAGTACCCTAATCGGGAAACGTCGTCAACAACCATGTAATGACACTTTACATGCGTTTAGGACCTAACCCTAAACCCTAAACCTTAAACCCTCAACCTTAAACCTAACCTTAAACCTAACCTTAAAGGCTCTAGGCGCTTGGCCTTGGTAAACTCACGTGATATGACGTACGACCTGACTTGCAAGGAAGCGCCCATGGTGGCGCTCCGTCGCCAGGTTCAGGCACCGGCGATCTATCCGAGGAGGCACCAGGCACTCACAGGCGTCTATCCTTAAGGGGTTATTCCCTTAGGGGGATAGCTGGGTCCCTGAATTAGGCCCCGGAAGACGGCGGCAGGTTTACGTTTTATGGCAGGAACCGGATCTTTCCGTAGTACGGCAGGTGCGTGATCTCGGAAGTAGATGAACTTCTTACCCCCATCAGATCACCTCCGCCTGTTGAAGTCCGACAAACGTAAAGTAAGCATATCGAACAAACCCCTCCGAGAAGGATTCTGACGTCCGAGACGTTGTTCGTGCTTTTGCAGGATAAGCCCCTGACGTGAGAAGTTCACGTTAACCGTCAGGGTCTACCGTAGTTTTCTCCTGCAAGTCTGTTGACCCCCATCAATCCTCCGCCATTCACGCTTGACGGGCCTTCGGCCCGTCTGGAGTGGCGTGGTTTCAAACTCCTCTTGAAAAGTACCCTGATGAGCATATAAGCGAAAGGGCCGACGCTGGGCATCCCCCACCGTCCTTGGTACTTTTCGCACCATCAGGAACTCCCAGCTCGCCTATCGGCTCGCTGGTTTATTTACTCCCTCCCTAAACCCTAAACCCTAAACCCTAAGTCTGTTGACCCCCATCAATCCTCCGCCATTCACGCTTGACGGGCCTGCGGCCCGTCTGGAATGGCGTGGTTTCAAACTCCTCTTGAAAAGTACCCTGATGAGCATATAAGCGAAAGGGCCGGAGCTGGGCATCCCCCACCTCCCTTGGTACTTTTCGCCAAGCTCACAGAACTCGACCTCGCCTATCGGCTCGGTCTTTGTTTACATTCCTCCCTAAACCCTATTGGCTTGCTGGTTTATTCACTCCCTCCCTAAACCCTTACTTGTATTTAAGCTCGTAGTACTACAGACCAGGATCCCCATCTTGGTCTTCTTCAAATACCACCACTTCTACTCATCAACTGTGCTAAGGACTCGCAGGAGCCCTTAAGTAAACTAGCTCCGGCATATCCCTTGACCAAGAAGGGATCCCCGTGACCTCTACTCCCCAGTTCCCTTGTGAATGGTGGATACGCCGACCGTCAGTTACCCCGAAGGTACCACGTGTCATCTAGTCTTCGAATACCTCAACTCCCGTGTCGCAAGGCCTTACAAGTGTTATTACATTGTCGATCACCCTAGTTGGAGATACATCCGTAAAGTCCCGGCTGTTCCCCCGAACGTCCCCCTCGACCCCCCCCTCTATACTTATCGCGATCACCTCGGAGCCTACCAGCGACATCCCGCAGTCTTCCCCGACAGTCCAGACAACCATCGTTTCCGACCCGAAGGGAACCCACGTTACACTGACGCCTAAGTCAGGCCAACGTCCGTGGTAGACGTTACATCCGGCATATCCCTTAGACCAAGAAGGGATCCCTGTGACTTCCATCCCCAGTTCCCTCGTGAATGGTGGATACGCCAACCGTCTCATACCCGCCTGGTACCACGTGTCACCTCATCTTCAAATATCTCAACTCCCGTACCACAAGACCCTACAAGTGCTACTACATCGTCAACCATCCCAGTTGGAGGTATATTTGTAAAGTCCCCGCAGTTCCCCCGAACGTCCCGCTCGACCTCCCCCTCTATACTTGTTGAGACCACCTCGGAGCCTATCAGCGCCATCCCACGGTGTTTCCAGACTCCCCCGACAACCACCGCTTTCGACCAGAAGGGAACCCACGTTACACCAACGCCTAAGTCAGGCCAACGTCAGTGGTAGATGTTACAGTGTGGGTCGACCCATGGGCGTATCTTATCGGCGTCCTGGGCATATATTGGGTTGATCTTTTCCATCTCTTGCACTGATATGGTGGCGTTGATTCGTAGTGGGTCTTCGGTGGTGTCTAGTGCAGTTGCTCTGACAAAGACTTCGTCTGGTAGTACCGTGACATGTTCATTGTCGCCTTCTCCTTGGTCGTAGTCCGGGCGTCTGGATAGGGCGTCGGCTCTTCCATTTGCCATTCCTTTGATGTGGTGAATCTCAATGTCATATTCAGAGAGCTCAAGTACTTCCCAGGCTACTCGGCGACTTATCTTTTGCAGTGAGCGCCAGTATTGTAGGTTCATATGGTCTGAGAAGACTTTGATCTTGTGTGGAGATCCTGCCAGGTAGTGTTGCCAGTTCCTGAGCGCTTTGACGATTGCCAGGAGTTCCAGGTCGTAAATGTCGTAGTTTCATTCTGCAGCACTGAGGGTATTTGAATAGTACGCGATGGGGTGCCTTTTGCCATCCTCTTTGCGTTGGAGTAGTACTGCTCCTACTGCAAATCCTGACGCATCCACTTCTAATTCGAATTGGTCTTCTAACTTGGCGTGCGCGAGTACCAGTTCTTCTGTGACAAGTTTCTTGATTTTGTCGAATGCTTCTTGTTCCGCAGTTGCCCATGTCCATTCGACATCCTTTTGTGTGAGTTTGTTGAGGGGTCGTGCGTAGGTGGCAAAATTTCTGATGAAAGCGCGGTAGAAGTTGCAGAAGCCTAGGAAGGATCGCACCTGTTTGACGTTTTTCGGAGTGGGCCATTCTTTGATGCCGGAAATTTTGATGGGGTCCATATGAGTCACCCCCTTTTCAATGATTACCCCCAGGTAATTGATGCTAGGGGCGTGGAAGATGCATTTTTCCGGTTTGAGGAACAAGTCATTCTGCTCCAGCAAGTCCAAGATGTCATCTACCGCGTCGATGTGTGCCTGTTTGTTTGACCATGTGGCGATGCCAATGTCGTCCATATATACCCTGATGATTGTTCCCTTTGTCTCGTGGTATGCTATGAGGTCTTTGCAGATCTCGTTCATCATTGTTTGGAAGGTTGCCGGTGAGTTTGTTAGCCCGAAGAACATTACTGTGTGTAACGTCTACCACGGACGTTGGTCTGACTTAGACGCTGTTGTGACGTGGGTTCCCTCGGGGGTAAAACCTGTGATTGTCCGAGTGCTCGGGAAAGACGGCGGGATGGGGCCAATACGTGCCTGTGGAGTCCCTGTAGGTGTATAACGTCTCTTCTACGGGAACGTTTGGGGGAGGACTGGGGACTTTGTGAATATACTCCCAGTCGAGGTTGTCGATGATGTAGTAGCAATGGGTCGGACGAGCGGTGCGGGAGTTGAGGTATTCGAAGACGAGATGACACGTGGTACCAGGCGGGTAAGTCACGGTCGGCTGATCTACCATTCACAAGGGAAGATGGAGATACGGTCACGGGGATCCCCTCTTGGTCGTAGAGGGATATGCCGGAGCTAGTTCACTTAGGGACACTGCGAGTCCCTAGTACAGTAGACGAGTAGAAGTGGTGGTATTTGAAGAAGACCAAGATGGGGATCCTGGTCTGTCGTACTACGAACTTAAATACAAGTAAGGGAGCTAGTTCCAGCTCCGCTCGAACTCGTAAGTAGCCAATAGCGTAAGTAGCGTACTCTAACAATAGAATGCGCAGTCTACATCGTAATCCGAAACACGTACAACAATAGGGCATCAGTCAGCAAGCCTAATCACAATCACGTACAACAATAGCGAGCATCAGTCATTCAAACACGAGGCCGTATGATCCGAAGTCCATGACACATTACTCCTGACGTACCAAGTCATCGCGAATACGTCAGAGTTCACAACCGGGCTGGGCAGTCCACAAACCGAACGTAACACTGTGGGTTTGAAGAGTCCATAGCGTGTTTTGAACGCTGCTTTCTCTTGGTCCCCTTCCTTGATGTGTATGTTGTTGTATCCCCAGCAAATGTCAAGTTTAGTGAATATGAAGGCTCCGCTGAGGTCGGCGATAAGTTCTGGTATGAGCGGAAGGGGGTACTGATTGTGTATGATCCACTTATTGATGTTTCTGTAGTCCTGTACCGGGCGTAGTTTTCCGTCCTTCTTTTTAATGAAGAAGAAGGATGATGCGTACGGGGATTTAGAGGGCCTGATGTAACCCTTTGCCAGTTGTTCGTCGATCCATTCCTTTAACGCTTTATCTTCTGCTTGGCTCATTGGGTAGACCTTGCAGTCGATGGTGTCCGGAGCGTCTGGTTTGAATTCGATGGCGTGGTCCCATGGTTTGGAGAGGGGAAAGCGGTGAGATTCTTCTTCGCTGAAGATCTTGACATGTTGCTGGTACTCTTCTGGGACGGCCTTCTTTTCTGTATACTGTTGTGCTTCAATTGCTAGTTCGGTGGACGTAGTGGCTCGTAGTCGCATCGTTTCCAAGTCGCATTCCTGTCGTAGTTGTTCTTCAATGCGTTGCTTATTGGGTACTCCTAGCAACTTCTGAACTATTAGTCGGGCGATAACGGGATCTATGCGTGGTTTGGTGGGGTTGATAGTGCGAAGTACTACTGGATACTCAGCTTCGTTGAGGGTGGTGGAGGCCCATTGAATGTTGGGCTGGAACGTAGCTAGCCAGGGGTATCCTAGGATAATATCTTCTCCTCCGACATTGGTGACGAGGAACCTCATGTCTTTCTTGACCCCTTTTGTTTCGACTTCGAGATCCACGCAGTGGGTTATTTTGCCCCCTTTGTTGTGCGTGCCATCAATGTTCCAGATCTTTCAATGATGGTCTAGTTCTTTGAGGCCTAGCCTCATTCTCTTGGCGAAGTCTGGATGGATAAAGTTGTTAGTGGCTCCAGAGTCCACTAGTGCTCGTTTGTCGGCCATGGCATAACTTGCGCGCAATGAAACTGGAACATGCATAGATTGATAGTGCGTTATGAATACAGAGTTACACCGTAATGCCCTCACCCAGGCCGTCGGGTTCAGGCGCTTTGAAAATCCTCTCGCCCCATTAGGTCCCAGACTACCAAGTCCCTGGCTTCTTCGTCAAGGTTTTGGACTCCAGTTATCCAGTTGGTCACCCGTTCTTGCGGCGTTTCCATGGTGGCGCGGGCGCCACGGCTACTGCCGCTGTTGTCCTCAAATTGGATTAGGGGTTCTTCGTGGGCACTTTGGACTTCTTCTATGAATGCGCCACGCCCCTGGTGAGGCTGCCAGTTCTGGTTGGCACATTGGCGACGCAGTTGGAGGCAGTTGCGCGACATGCAGCCAAGCTTTCCGCAGTTGTAGCAGTTGACGTTCTTCATATCGATGGTTCCTCGGTTCTGTGGGCGTCCTCCTTGCTGAGTATAGGGCGGTTTAGCGTAGTCGATTTCTTCGGATCCGGTGAGGCGAGCTCGAATTCTCCCTGGGGTGGTATCCATGGCATCTGGATGGTTTCGGAACGTCTGCCATCCTTGTCGCGGCTGTTGGGGGCGGTTTGGAGCATTGAAGGTTCTCAGTGAAGTGTTGCCCTGCTTACCGGGTCCCGGGGGTTTACATCCCCCCAAATGCGTCTGCAGGTGCATCCATTTGCGCTGTTGCTCTAGCACTGCGGCTTTCCACTGGGCGTAGGTGTTCAGGCTGTGGAAGTTGTACGCGTTCTTGTATAATTCCACTGGGATTCCGCTGGTGAACTTGTTGAGGACTAGGGAGTCATCAAAGCGATACCCCGCTTCTCGTACTGCTTTTTGAACTTGGCAATATAGGAGTCGATGTCTTGTCCCTCCATTCGGAATCCCCTCTGGAGATCTTGTTGGGCCCGTTCCCTTTCGAGGGTGTCCGCGAAGGTGTTGCGAAAGCCTAGTTCTATGGCTTCCCAGATCCATTTGTCATAGGGTCCGTGTTTGGCTTTGTATGCTTTGACCCACTTGGTTGTGGATAGGACCCATTCGTTAACGTGGTCTCCTTGGATGTAGGTGAGAAAAATCAGCGCTTTGTGATAAGGAAGGGTGAATGCAGGGTTGTCGTAGTTAGTCTCGACGAATAATTCCCACTGGGTGAGGAATTGCTGCACTTTGGTGCGATCTCCAGTGAATACCAGGGGTTCTTTGCCCATGAACTTCTCGGGTTTAGTCCCACTGGAGACGTTCGGTCCCGTGAAGAGGGGTCCTGTAACGTCTACCACGGACGTTCGTCTGACTTAGACGCTGTTGTAACGTGGGTTCCCTCTCAGGTAGCGTTGGTGGTTATCCGGAGAGTCGGGGAATACTGTGGGGTGTCGTTGATATGCTCCTGTGGAGTCTCGATACGTGTATAGGGGGAGGTCAAGGGGCACGCTGGGAGGTGGACTGGGAACTTTATGGATATACCTCCACTGAGGGTTGTCAACGATGTAATAGCAGTGGGTAGGTCGAGTGGTGCGAGCGTTGAGATACTCGAAGATGAGATGGCACGTGGTATTTGGCGGATACGTCACGGCTGGTGAGTCTACCATTTACAAGGGAACTGGAGACAAAGTCACGGGGATCCCTCTTGGTCACGAAGGGATATGCCGGAGCTAACTCACTTAGGGATACAACGAGTCCCTAGCACAGATGATGAGTAGAGAGTGGTATTTCGAAGAAGACCAAGATGGGGATCCTGGTCTGTGATACTATGAGCTTAAATACACGTAAGGGAGCCAGTTCTAGCTCCGCTCGAACTTGTAAGTAGCCAATAGCGTAAGTAGCGTAAATCCTAGGACAGGGATCCTAGGAATCAGTCATCCACAATGTAATACTTGTATCGTACAACAATGGAACTCGGAGAAAGGCACGTAAGACATATCACGTAAAACAATGGGAAGCATCAGTCAGCCGGGACACGAGGTAACAAGATCCGAAGTCCATGACACATTACTTCTGACATACCGGGTCATCGCGAATACGTCAAAGTCCACAACCAGATCGGGCGGTCCGAGAACGGAACGTAACAGGTCCTCCTGGATCTCCTCCTCCTCCGTCATCTCCTCCTCCATGTCCTCCAGGCAGTGGTCCTCCTCTGCCACTGATACGTGTGGGTTCCTGGAACGTCATAGGTTGTTCGGTGATAGTGGTGGTCATGTCTGTAGGGATGGACTCAGCTATTAATCCCAACTGGATTTCTTCTTCTTCGGCTTGGGCTTCGAGAATACGAATTTCCTCCGGGTTACTGGCAAGTGATGGGGAAGGTGCGGGTGTTTTGGGTGTTGGTGATCGGACAGGTTCTTCTTCTTGTCCGTCGAGAGGGCCCCACTGATCTCTTGTGGTTACTTCACTTTGTAGGATATCTGTAACGCTACCATGGCGTTAGTCCGACTTGGACTCGTACAAGGGCGTTCATGACTTAGCAAATCAAGAAGACTCCTTTTAGAGTCTCCGTTATACCGTAGAAGATAACAAGTGCAATCCACAGTATTCTTCCGAGTAGTACTAAGGCAACTCCAAGCTGTCGACTTGAGGGCGCCAGTGTCCTAGACACGAAGGTCAGGTGATACAAGTAGGGAGTGTTAGGGCGCGAAGGCCTGAAAGGAGTCTGAGATTGAAGGTGAGTGGTATTCGAAGAAGACCAAGATGGCGTTCTTGGTCTTCATGAAGCACTATTTATACATATGAAGGGGGTAGCTTTAAAGCTCCCCTGTGAGTCCGATGTCCTGTAGCGTAAGTAGCTCGAACCCTACTATCGCTATCCTAGGAATGAGTCATACTAGTTATCACATGCTAGTACTCCTCTTGCTGACTGATCCGTAAAGTCCATGACTAATATCTACTTACTATCGTAGTCATAACCGTATAGTAAGCGTCCACTTCAATTCTCGTATCGTGTACTCAGTCCATAAAGTCCAATCGTGACATCACCCCCTTTTCAGCTGCGGCGCCCATGACGCCAGCGATCCCCGGTTCCTCCCATCCATCCAGCCTGCGTCTCCTCTACCCGATCCAACGTGTTGGCCATCTCCAGTTGGAACTTGCTGCGGGCGAGTTCCCCCTTGACGTTCCCCAACGTGGCGGCAAGTTGATGAAGCCACTGCTCCATCTGCTCTGCCTTGTACGCGTAAGACCGGTACCGGTGTACCTCGGCCTTTAGACTCACGTCGTGCAGCTCCTCGAGGGCGCGATCGAAGCAAGGGTGGTCGTGATAACCGCCGGCGAGTACGATGAGGTCTTCCTGGGGGTAGTGGGGCTTACCTCGTGCCCGAACTTGGGGTTCCGCATACAGCGGCTTTGAATAGACCTTCTCACTGTCCTCCACCAGTCCCAACACCAGGGGGTCCGCGTTCATGATGATCTGGATGTACGCGGCCTGGCGGGTGCGCCCTTGCCCGTCTCGTATCGGATAC
>JAKELG010000766.1:0-12946 GCA_021527035.1 Lactarius vividus | reverse complement strand
CCCGCGCATGGAATCTACAGTTCCATGGAGTTCTTAGTGAACTCGGCTTCACGCGGACGTACTCTGATGCAGGAGTATACGTATATCATCTCCAAGAGGGGGGTGATGTACTTTTCGTCATCTTATATGTAGATGATATCACTATACTGGGCAACTCATTAGATAAGATCAATGATCTGAAGGCATCTCTATCAAGTCGATATGAGATGACCGATCTGGGGAGAGATCGAGTCATACCTCGGTGTTAACATCACCAGAGATCGTGCTAATCGCACTATGACCATCAACCAGTCAGATTACATCTCTGATGTAGTTGAAAGGTTTGGAATGAGGGATTCCAACCCGGTATATACCCCTCTTCCCTCTGGCGCGGAGGCTCACTTGATCAAGTACGAAGATCAAGCCTCTACTTCTGAGATTAAGAAGTATCAACAGATAATTGGGTCTCTGCTATATGCGCAGATTGGAAGCAGACCTGATATTTCCTTCGCTGTTGCGCGCCTCAGCCAATTCGCTTCCAATCCCTCTCAGCAGCACCTGCGCCTTGCCAAATACGTGTTAGCATACCTTAATACTACAAAGGACTACGCGTTGCGCTACTCTGGAGGGAATGGTGGAGAAGGCCTTCATGGCTACTGCGACTCTTCCTGGGGTGACCAGGAAGATCGCCACTCCACCACTGGCTACGTCTACCTACTTGCGAATGGTGCCATCTCATGGTGCACCAGAAAGCAAAAGACTGTAGCACAGTCCACCACAGAAGCTGAGTACATGAGCCTCGCAGAGGCTGCAAAACCAAGCTCAGTGGTATAGGACGTTCCTAGAAGAACTGGGGTACGAGGTTTCCTCCCCCATACCTCTTCACTGTGACAACAAGGGCGCTGTAGACTTAGCCCTGAACCCAGTCACAGGGAGACGGTCCAAACACATCCCCATCAAACACCACGCTGTTAGGGAGTATGTTGAAAACAAGGTGATACACCTGATACGTACTCCTACGAAGGACATGGTAGCAGACGGACTTACTAAGTCTCTACCAAGGGAAACCTTCGAGAAGCTGGTTAATGATGTTGGGTTGGTGTAATGGAGAAAAGTGTGGATAGGATCCACATCTATCAGAAATTCGGGTTGATGAACCTTTTATAAGGTTGCCGATGAAGTGTCAAGGCAGAATAAGATCAGCTCTTATCCCTGCAGAAGAGAGTCCTTTCTCTCTGTCTTATATGGAGTTTCACACAGCACTTCAAAAAGTCGTCCTTTATGACGAATGAAGTAAAAGTGTTCAAGGGACTTCAATCCCGAACTCCTAGACTCTTGCACAATTCTTATGTTGAGAACTTGCAAAAGGACTCTCACACAAGTTCTCATGTTGAGAGCTTGTTGAAACTTGACACACGCTCTCATCACCATCTACCACCTATTCTTATCTCCAGAATGGACTGCCTCGATCATGGAGGGATGTTGAGACGTCACCAAATTGAAGTGTGATGTCTCGTGGGATATGATTGAGTCATTCCCTTCCTTATACGGTATCTGACCCTTATGGTTAGATTATGGACTTCCGGACTTGTACGGACCGGTTATTGTTTATCTTTATTTTGTAGTTCCTTATTAGGTTCTCCTTGTTCTTATTGTTAAGATACCGATCACATCCGCATTAGGCAGTCTTATTGTTCTTTGCCCTCCAATGGCATTTCTCCCTCTGGCGCACAGACCAGGTGTATTTTGTTTGAGTCACCAGTGCGCACGGACCATTCTTAGCTAAGCATCCTGTATATAAGGTCTGCTGTTTTCGCCCTCACACTTCAGAGTTTCTTCAACCTCTGAAGTGTAAGTTCTTCTTTACTACTAAGCCTCTACCTTACGCTGACAGTACTATAGTTACTTTTGTCTCTTAGGTGTGTTGCGCTGCTAATAGAGTTTCTTCAACCTCTGAAGTTTACTTTTGTCTCTTAGCCTTTCTTGCCTTATCTCGCTGTTAGTGCTGCCAGCTCAACAGTCACCTCGTCTTTGAATATCTCAACTCCCACACCGCTCGTCCAACTCACTGTTATTACATCGTCGACAACCTCGAGCGGGAGTACATTCGCAAAGTCCCTAGTCCACCCCCGAACGTTCCCGTAGAAGAGACGTTGTACACCTACAGGGATTCCACAGGCACGTATTGGCCCCATCCCGCAGTCTTTCCCGAGCACTCGGACAACCACAGGTTTCACCCCCGAGGGAACCCACGTTACAACAGCGTCTATATCAGACCAATGTCCGTGGTAGACGTTACATCTGGGGTTCAAGCGCAAAGGCGAACCAAAGTTGTGCTCAAGCGAAACAGCGAGCCAAAGTCGTTCGTGGATTGACAACGATGTGGTATTACACAAGAAGTCAAGTCTACCGTACAAGCTAGGTAGCGTGCGACTTATATACTGATACAGGATGTTTGTACGCAACAAACATATGGCGCGATACGTGGAGTCCTAAGTAAAAGCAGAACAAAGGCGAGACTATAGTAGGAAGTATGGTAATTGCGCGGGGTCATGTGGGAGTCAGCTGAGACCGGAGCGCCGTGAACTTTGATATACAAGGGAGGGGGCGTAGAGGCGTATCGTGCAGCGAAGAGATCATGGGAAACGATTGGGCGCGTGATGAGTTATGGGCGTAACAAAGTGGGGCATAGGAGCAAGAAGCAAGGAATGGAAGCGTCCATGGGAAATAGAAGGGAAAATTGTAACACCACTACTCGACTTGTCTACTGTGCTAAGGGTCTGTTGAACCCTTAAGTGAACTAGCTCCGGTATATCCCTTAGACCAAGAAGGGATCCCCGTGACCTCAATCCCCAGTTCCCTCATGAATGGTGGATACGCCAACCGTCTCTTACCCACCCGGTACCACATGTCATCTCGTCTTCGAGTACCTCAACTCTCGAACCGCAAGACCCTATACGTGCTATTATATCGTCGACCATCCCAGTTGGAGGTATATTCGTAAAGTCCCAGCTGTCCCTCTGAACGTCCTGCTCGACCTTCCTCTCTACACTTACCGCGACCACCTCGGGGCCTATCAACGACACCCCGCCGTTTTCCCAGACTCTCCAGACAACCATCGTTTCCAACCCGAAGGGAACCCACGTTATACCGACGCCTAAGTCAGGCCAACGTCCGTGGTAGACGTTACATTATGGCACAGAAGGGAAGAAGTTGCTTCATCCCTTACACTGAAGGGGCCCAGGTCTGGCTGGAAGGAACTAACTTGAAAACCTTCTATCTGATGGCAAAGTTAGCCCCCAGATGTCATGGTCTGTTCCGAATCAAGAAGGCCTTATCAGCTGTGATGTACGAGTTGGAGCTGCCAAGCACGTGGAAGATACACCCGGTGTTCCATGCTAACCTCCTGACGCCATATAAGGAGATGAAACCACATGGAGAGAACTTCCCATGACCCCCTCCTGATCTTGTGGACGGAGAAGAGGAGTTTGAAGTGGAGCAAGTTATTGGGTTGTGCCTCCATGGAAGAGGGCATAAGCTCCAATTCCTAATCAGGTGGAGGGGGTTTCCCATGAGTGACAGTTCATGGGAACCCGTCAACAATGTGACACATGCATCTGATGCAATTGCTGACTTCTATCGCCACAATCCCACAGCCGACGGAGCAGGATGAAAGCTATAAAGACACAGTCACAAGAAGAACAATCACCAGACATAACTCACAATGACCACTCCCACTACTGCCCCAGCAAATGACAGACCCTGCCCCCCATCTTCAATCATCCTCGAATGGCTCACAGTCCCTTCTCAGTCCGAAGGGGTCCCCACTCCATTCGTATCTCAAACCCCCTACTCAGTAGTCCCATCTCAACCCCCTTCCCCAGTCTTAGCTATCGCACTCAATGTGTCCCCTACTAGTCCCATGCTGCCACCATCCTCTCCACCCCCACTAGAACCAGCAGTAGCCCCACTTCTAGAAGCACCACCGGGCATCACACCAGCTGTATCTCTGTTGCAGCTTGCATCAGAACTGCCCCACCCATACTTATTAACGCTGGCAGTAACCCTGTGTCGATTACAGCCAGACCCTCGACTTGCATTGTTAGATGACAATGAGGAGGCCATCGATGAAGGGGAAGATGAGGCGTTGGACGATCCTGGACTCCCATTCTTTTGTAACACCCCAGACACCCCCTACTTCTTCCCCCTTATGATCCCCCTGGAAGACAATGTTACAAAAGTCCTAGCAAAGTACATCTACTATTGCCAGGACTATCAGGAAATTGTTGGAACCCTGGGGAGGGGGAAGCCCTGTTACTGCCAGGAGGTCTACCTCTCTACTCCACACCCCACTGCCATGCACCCAGTCATCACCCCCCTCCAGCTCGCCATCTTTAGCCCACAAGACCCCCGCACCATCACCATCAACAAGGTGCTGAGTGAACTCAAAAACCTGTGGTTATCTGCTGAGGTTGCGAGGTTGCAGCAGTGCCTTGGGGATAAAGTTGTGCTTGACATGCCGTGGGCCAACTTGCACAGGCTGGAGAATGAGGCCATCCAGGACCAGTTCCACCTGGATGCGAAGCTACAGAGCCTCATGAAGTGCAGTATGCAGGGGCAATACCACTCATCACCAACAAGTTTGTCGAGCTCACCACTAGGCCGGTGCAACCTTGGCACTACCATCCCAACCTCCCCCTGCTGCCACAAGAGGGAGGGCCCCTCAAGATGCCACGTTTAGTCAACAGCCCCAGTTGCAGTCAAAAGCAACGCAAATGTTATCTATGCAAGAAATGAGGGCATAAGATGAGTGAGTGCCCTGTCAGACCACTTCCTGGAGTGTGCGTGTGGTGTGCAAGTCATGCCCATGCGTCAGAGAATTGCCTTATCCATTGACTTGCCCCCATAACACCAGCATTCGAAGAACCGTTGGAGCGCCCCTGTTGGTGCAGGAAGTGCCTGAGGTTTGACGCGTGACACAACAAGATCAAGTGTCTGCAGTACGAAGCATGTCGAAGGTGTGGGGAGCAAGGGAGGTATTTATTCCTCTGGCACCACCAATGCCCAGTGTTATGTTTCGCCTCGGACTGCCCGGACCAGTTGTGGACTCTGACGTATTCGCGATGACTTGGTATGTCAGGAGTAATGTGTCATGGACTTCGGATCATGTTGCCTCGTGTTTGGATGACTGATGCCCGTTATTGTTGTACGTGATCGTGATTTGGCTTGCTGACTGATGTCTCCTATTGTTGTACGTGTTCTGTGTTACGATAATGACTGCGCATTCTATTATTAGGATATGCTACTTACGCTATTGGTTACTTTACGAGTTCGAGCGGAGCTGGAACTAGCTCCCTTACTTGTATTTAAGCTCGTAGTAGTACAGACCAGGATCCCCATCTTGGTCTTCTTCGAATACCACATCCTCGACTCGTCTTCTGTGCTAAGGACTTGGGAAGTCCTTAAGTGAACTAGCTCCGGCATATCCCTCTACGACCAAGAAGGGATCCCCGTGACCTCATCTCCATCTTCCCTCGTGAATGGTAGATCAGCCGACCGTGACTTACCCGCCTGGTACCACATGTCATCTCGTCTTCGAGTACCTCAACTCTCGCACTGCTCGCCCCACTCACTGCTACTACATCGTCGACAACCTCCAGTGGGAATATATCCGCAAAGTCCCCAGTCCACCTCCGAACGTCCCCATCGAAGAGACGTTGTACACGTATAGGGATTCCACAGGCACGTATTGGCCCCATCCAGCTGTCTTTCCCGAGCACTCGGACAACCACAGGTTTCATCCCCGAGGGAACCCACGTCACAACAGTGTCTAAGTCAGACCAACGTCTGTGGTAGACGTTACACCCAGTCAATGATCGGGATGATGAAACCAATGACCCCAGCGCTGACGTGTATGACTACATTGGCAGTGACTGAAGTTGTGGCAACTTCAGGTCTAGCAGGGGGGTAATGTTACGATTTTCACCATTCGGATGCTTTCGTTCTTCTTTCCCATTTCCTTATCCCATCTTGTTACACCTATAGCTCACTACACACCTGACTGTTTCCTACAACTTCTGTTCTGCATGATACATTCTGATGACCTCTTCCTTCTGACCCAAAGTTCATGGCACTCTGTGCCCAGCTGACCTGCACATGACTCTGTGTAATCACCACCTTTCCTATTACAATTATGCCTTTGTACTACTTTCACTTAGAACCCAAGTATTGCACCATATGTTTGTCTTGGACAAACATCCTGTACTAGTATATAAGTTGCACACTACCTAGCTTGTATGGTAGACTTGACTTCTTGTGTAATACCACATCGTTGTCAATCCACGAACTACTTTCCACTTGCTCATTTTGCTTGAGCACAACTTTGGTTTGCCATTGCACTTGAACCCCAGAATCCCCGCTATTGCCTGCATTTCTGAGGAGACCGTGTGGCACTTGTTCATCACCTGACTCAGTCTTAACCGACTGTCACGAATCCTGTTACCTCAGCAGAGCGACTTAGTGACATGCACGTTGCACATAACGTTCCTGTGGTGATGTTATAAAGGGAAGTCCAAAGCATTGGATCATAACAATTGGCTAGGATATGTTTCAGGCAGAGCTCAGAATAGCTTCATTACTTGTATATAAACTCCTAGTAGTATGACCAGGATCTGCATCTTGGTCTTCTTCAAAATACCACTACCTCTCTTCTCTGTGCAAGGGCCAAGTGTCCCTTAGTGAGTGTCTGGCATATCCCCCTTAGACCAAGGGATCCCTGTGACTTACTGACCTATTCCAACTCTATCTCAGATAGTGTCCTTACCCCCAGGAACTATGTAGCACATTGTTTATTACTATCTCAACTCCCACGTTCAGTCCCCTATTGCCACCTTCTTTGTACTAGACAATGACAAGTGGAACACAGTTCAACCCATCCACAGAATCCTGGCAGGCACTACATAAGGCATTGATCTTCACACCTACCAAGATGAGGCAGGATGACTCCGCCAGCATCCAACAGATCTCCTGTCAGTACCTACTAACTGACTCTACACATTGTTGAGGAACCCACAGTATCACAGCACCTAAGTCAGGCCAACATCCATGGTAGACATTACACTTGCAAAGAGATGCAGCCTTTAAAGTTTAGGGGAAATTGCACTGAGTGAAGGAAGATAAACTGGTGTTATTCAAAGATGAGACCCTGTAACTAGAACATGTAGGCCTCATATTTATACTCATACATATTGGGGTTTCCTAAGCAGTTTTCTGGGGTCAGGAGCAATGGTGGGCTATCACAAAATGAAGGCATAACCATATGGTTCAAGATGGTGCAATCATGAGTCAAACACAGAAGCAATGTTACCTGAGATCTAGAGTACATCATGTGGCATATGATTGTGACAGTGTGCAAGTTGCACAATACATTCTGAAGGAAACATAACATCTTGGTTCTCTACTCAGCCTTGTTACGCTCCAGTGGGTGCACCTTCTGGAGTCTGGCTTCTCGATGGGAAACTTGGGGTTCTTGTGGTATCACAGTGGCAACCAAGACTTCAACTGGTCTATCTTCCAGTCAGAATCTCGAGATCTTTGACTTGCAGGACTTCAATATGAGGTTGACGATGGCAAATGGCCTATCAATGATGTCTTCAGGTAGAGGAAGAGGAGAGCTTGCACTCAAGCAAGGGGATTTCACAAGATGAGAGGGGAAAGGTATACAGGGGCAACCTGTATCTGCTTTGGTCTACTGTAGGCTGGGATACTACAAGAAGTCAAGCTGAGGGATACCAGCGAGACTGGGGTGCTACTTATACACATCCAGGGAGCTTTCAAGCTCAGCCTGAAATCTGAAACCTAGTACATATCATCCAATCGGAAACAATGGAGCATGAGTCAGGGGAAATACAGTCACAAGGTCAACAATGAGGCAAAGGTGAAAAGGGGTCAGAAGTCCATCAATCAGTGGCTGAAACATACAGTGAACGGGCACATCAAGCCACAGGCACAATCGATACTTCCATCAGAAACTAGGAACCATACAGTTCATGAGGCAGATCCAATCACGATCCAGGCACAAGCTCATCTGGACCCTTCTGGTGCAAGTCTAGACCAGGTCATGTGCCAGGGTCATGTGATGGGCGCTTGACATCTTCTTCGGCTATTCCCAGGGCACTTGCCAGCCCAGGTCCTTCTTGTAATATAGGAGGTTTGCGGGGTCTTCTCCTTCAGTTCTGGTGGCTGTTGTAACGTCTACCACGGACGTTGGTCTGACTTAGACGCTGTTGTGACGTGGGTTCCCTCGGGGATGAAACCTGTGGTTGTCCGAGTGCTCGGGAAAGACAGCTGGATGGGGCCAATACGTGCCTGTGGAATCCCTATACGTGTACAACGTCTCTTCGATGGGGACGTTCGGAGGTGGACTGGGGACTTTGTGGATATATTCCCACTGGAGGTTGTCGACGATGTAGTAGCAGTGAGTGGGGCGAGCAGTGCGAGAGTTGAGGTACTCGAAGACGAGATGACATGTGGTACCAGGCGGGTAAGTCACGGTCGGCTGATCTACCATTCACGAGGGAAGATGGAGATGAGGTCACGGGGATCCCTTCTTGGTCGTAGAGGGATATGCTGGAGCTAGTTCACTTAAGGACTTCCCAAGTCCTTAGCACAGAAGACGAGTCGAGGATGTGGTATTCGAAGAAGACCAAGATGGGGATCCTGGTCTGTACTACTACGAGCTTAAATACAAGTAAGGGAGCTAGTTCCAGCTCCGCTCGAACTCGTAAAGTAACCAATAGCGTAAGTAGCGTATCCTAATAATAGAATGCGCAGTCGTTATCGTAACACAGAACACGTACAACAATAGGAGACATCAGTCAGCAAGCCAAATCATGATCACGTACAACAATAACGGGCATCAGTCATCCAAACACGAGGCAACATGATCCGAAGTCCATGACACATTACTCCTGACATACCGAGTCATCGCGAATACGTCAGAGTCCACAACCGGTCCGGGCAGTCCGAGGCGAAACGTAACATCACCCCCTTTTCAGTGTCAAGCCCCAGCTTGACCTCGCATGACAGCAAGTGGGTTAGTGCCGATCTCGTGAAGAGCCCTGATCCGGGCTATCTCCTCCGCGTCCTGCTCCGCCTTGGGTCCCCGATGGAGCGAGGCCCAAACGTTTTCAATGCGGTCTACCGCATGCGCTCGTTGGAGTCTGGCGACACACCTGTTGCGCTCGATCTCTATGCGCTCCAGCTTCATCTGCTCTGCCGCCAGTCGATGTTGCTGCGCCCGCCATCCCAACGTCATACAGCGGTACCGATGGACCTCGGCCATGAGCGTCGCATCCTTCATATGAAGGAGCGCCTGGTCGACCGAGTCGACTAATCCCGCGTCGGAGAGCAGGAACGTGAGGTCGTCGTCGGTGTAAGCGGGGGCAGAGGACTGCTCGTCGTAGTAGGGGACAGCGTGAACGGGCTTCCCAAACTGTTGGTTGCACCCGGCCCTGAAGGCCAGGACGAAGGGGTCGGCGGTAAGGATGAGCTGAGTATACCGGGCAGGCCAAAGACGTTCTTGAGCGTCTCGAATCTGAAAGGGAATGTAATGGACTCCCCTGTTGAACTGATATCCCCTGGGCGGGGGTGTCTCCAGCCGATCCTCGGCCTCCTGCACATGTTCCTCCTCTTGATCTGCGTGAATCGAGGGTGGACGTGCCGTCGGTAGTGTGATAGCCTCCCGGTGGGTCTGCATAGCGGGGGGGTTTCCGAGTGTGTCGTGGTGAGATGGGTGGCGTAACGTAGATACTGATGTGCCTCGAGACGTTCGGCTGGGTCGTACGGGTCCCCTTCCTCGTCGGGGCCCGGTGGAGATGATGGGCGGCTGGGTACGTACCCTTGTTTGTCGCCCGCTGGAGTGGGCGCTCTGGTCGGGACGTAGTTGTCTCCGAGATAGCTGGGCTGATTGCTCTCGGAATAAACAGTGGGGGTCGGCGAAGGAATTGGGGATGTCCTGGGGGAAGGAGGACGACTTCCTCGTTGGTGAAGGGCGAGGGTAGACGACAGGGGTGACGGTGGCGTGGATTGTACTCGGTAAGGTGCGGATAGCTCGTCATTGACGACATAGCGGAAGTTGATAGGGGACTGAGAGCGCATTAGCAGTGAAGGTGGGAGAAGAGGATGGGGACGTCTCTTGGGATTTCCCTGCGCTTATATGTACTTCTCGAGCGGGGTTGGAATTTTTGAATTCCCGAATCGCTTCGTCTGCAAATACGTCATCCTTGTCGACCCACTGGTTGTCCGAGTCGGGGTATCCCTTCCATTTGACCAAATACTGCAACTTGCGACTTCTGCCGAATTGCCGAGAGTCTAGAATCTTCTCGACTTCGTATTCTTCTTCTCCGCCTACTAGATCCGGCGGTGGGCGCTGATAATTGGGTCTGTGCGTGGGTGTTTCGTGATAAGGAGTCAGGAGGTCCACATGGAACACGGGGTGGATCTGCCACTGTGTGGGAAGTTCTAAGCGGTAGTTGACTGCGGACATCACCTGAGCGATCCTAAACGGGCCGTGGCGTCTTGCCGCTAGTTTCGCCGTTGGTTGGTGCGTGCGTAGGTGGCGTCCTTCTAGCCATACTTGATCTCCAATTTGGAACTTGGGCGTGTCCTTGGCTTTGATCCACCCCTGCTGCGCTTTGATCATCAGTGATTGCGCGCGCTGTCGGAGTTCCTTGAATTGTTTGACCCTGAGCACCACCTGTGGAATTGGTGATGGCCTATCGGTCCAATCAGCGCAGGGGTTGTACCCCATGAGAAGCTGGAAAGGAGATTCTTTAGTGGTCTCGCTGGGCCAGTTGTTGTGGGTGAACTCAGCCATGGGGAGGTAGTGTATCCAATCATCCTGTCGTTCGTTGACCCAAAATCGCAGGTATTGCTCTAGCCACTGATTCGTACGTTCCGATTGTCCATCAGTGCGTGGGTGGTAGGCCGTAGAGATGTTTTGTTCGATGCCGAGGATTTTGCATAGTTCGCGCGTGAACTTCGAGGCGAATCGAGGGTCTCGGTCACTGATAATCTTTCCTGGGAGTCCGAATCGAGGGAACACGTGTTTGATGTAAAGGGCAGCCGTTCCTTCAGCCGATATCTCTTCTTGGCATGTGTAACGCTACCACGGCGTTTAGCTCGACTTGAACTTCGTAGAAAGGCGTCCACTACTCAGCTGTTCGAATCAGTATCAAGGCAACTCCGACTTGTCGCGTCGAAAGGGCCAGGGTCCTAGACTCGAAGATCAGGACTAGAGACGAAGCCTTCCCTTAAGAAGTGGAAGGGACTTCAGAAGTTCCTCCTAGAGGTAGAAGACGAAAGTGGTATTTGAAGAAGACCAAGATGGCGTATCTTGGTCTTTGCAACCCACTATTTATACAGTTTGTAGAGGTAGCTTTAAAGCTCCTCTTTAAGAAAGTAACTACTAGCGATAATAGCTCGAACCCTACTACCGCTATCCTAGTAATGAGTCATAGCACTATCACATGCTACTACGACTCCTGCTGACTGATAACAAGTCCATGACTAATATACACTTACTATCGTAGTCATAACCGTATAGTAAGTGTCCACTTCGATCCTCGTACCGTAATATGAGTCCTTCGAGCTCGTATCGTGACATCACCCCCTTTTCAGGTGCGACGCCCACGTCGCCGGCGGTCACCGGCTCCTCCCATCCATCCAGCTTGCACCTCCTCTATCCTATCCATGGCGTTGGCCATCTCCAATCGGAACTTGCTCCGAGACAACTCCCCCTTGATGCCCCCCAATGTGGCGGCGAGTTGGTGGAGCCGCTGCTCCATCCGCTCAGCCTCGTACGCATAGGCCCGGTACCGGTGTACCTCGGCTTTGAGGCTCTTGTCGTGCAGCTCTCCGAGGGCGTGGTCGACACGAGGGCGGTCATGATAACCGCCGGCGAAGATCATGAGATCCTCTTGAGGGTAGTGGGGCTTACCTCGGGCCCTGACCTGCGGCTCCGCGTAGAGCGGCTTCGAATACACCTTTTCGCTGTCTTCCGTCAGTCCCAACACCAGGGGGTCCGCGTTCATAATGACTTGTACGAACGCGGCCTGGCGGGTGCGCCCCTGACCGTCGGTGATCGGGTAGTGGATGAAGTCTTCTCCGCGGTTGTGGGTATATCCGTGGGGTGCGGGCCCCAGGGCGCGGTGTCGTAGTTGAAGAAGAGGAAAGAGGGGAGGAGCGTCCGCTCGAACTCCGCCTCGGTACAAGGGACGGCCTACGGTGTCGCAGGCGTAAGGGGTCTCGTTGGGGTGGTCAGTGTCGGTGGCAGTGATGATGAGCGGGTGCTCATCTGGGTAGTAGTCGTGGAGGCTCCCTCGCGCTTGCTCCAGTACTGTCTCATGCGTTCCACGGCCCCTGCTTTCCTCCTCGCCATCATCTCCGACCGCCGTTCGGTCGCCCTCTGAAGCTGCTCCCGCTTCCACGCCTCGCTACCTCCAGCCACTTGCGCTCCCGTTTCCAGTCTTGCCATTGCAACGTCGCCGGTGACCGGCTCCTCGACCCACTGCTCGACTCGAACTGGGAGAGGTCGAGGTGAGGACACCTCGTCGCTGCAGAGAGTTGCGCGAAGCCGATCAACCTCGGACGTCGTGAGCGGGGTTCGGTTGAGGCGCTGGCCGTCTTCGGTGACCAGCCACCAGCTGGCGGGGTTGCTGGTGTCGGGGGTGTACTCGGCGGGGACGAGACTTTGAAGAGCGTCGATGAGCTCTTGGTGGGTGATGGGGCCCGTGTTTGAGGCAACACGAGCGACGGCCCTCGGCGGCAGCGGGAATGGACATTGTTGCGAGTAGGGAAGAGATGAAGCCAGCGTGATGATTGAGAAAGGGGGATGGGGGTTTGGACGAGATCTTTCTGGCTTTTAAGTCTCGTGTCGCGCGGGGATTTAATTGTTGATACTCAGCTA
>JAKELG010000765.1:0-13093 GCA_021527035.1 Lactarius vividus | reverse complement strand
ACCGAGACCCCCGATTTGCCTCCAAATTCACACGGGAACTCTGCAAGATACTCGGCATCGAACAGAACATCTCCACAGCCTACCACCCGAGGACGGATGGACAGTCAGAACGCACAAATCAATGGCTGGAGCAGTACCTGCGATTCTGGGTCAACGAACGACAAGGCGATTGGATCCATTATCTTCCCATGGCTGAGTTCACGCATAATAACTGGCCCAGCGAGACCACTAAAGAATCTCCGTTCCAGCTCCTTATGGGATACAACCCTCGTGCTGATTGGACCGATAGACCATCCCCGATACCCCAAGTGGCGTTAAGGGTCAAACAGTTCAAGGAACTCCGCCAGCGCGCGCAGTCACTGATGATCAAAGCGCAGCAGGGGTGGATCAAGGCCAAAGATACGCCCAAATTCCAAATCGGAGACCAAGTGTGGCTTGAAGGACGCCACCTACGTACGCACCAGCCAACGGCAAAACTCGCGGCGCGATGCCACGGCCCCTTTAAGGTCGCTCAGGTGATGTCCGCAGTCAATTATCGTTTAGAGCTTCCCACGCAGTGGCAGATACACCCAGTGTTCCATGTGGATCTCCTGACGCCTTATCGCGAAACACTCACGCACGGGCCCAATTATCAGCGCCCACCGCCAGATTTGGTTAACGGCGAAGAAGAATATGAAGTCGAGAAGATTCTAGACTCTCGGCGGTTCGGCAGAAGTCGCAAACTTCAGTACCTGGTCAAATGGAAGGGATACCCCGACTCAGACAACCAATGGGTCGACAAGGATGACGTATTCGCAGACGACGCGATAAGGGAGTTCAAAAATTCTAACCCCGCCAGAGAGGCGCATATAAACGCAGGGAAACTCCAAGAGACGTCCCCATCTCCTCCTTCTGCTCACCCATCTACTCATGCGTCCCTCCTCCCCAGTCAACTTCCGATATGTCGTCAACACCGAACTTTCGGCACCTTACCGAGTACAGTCCACGCCATCGTCACCCCTGTCGTCTACCCTCGCCCTTCACCAGCGAGGAGATCGTCCTCCTTCCCCCGGGCCATCCCCAATTCCTTCGCCGACCCCCACTGTTTATTCCGAGACCAACCAGCCCAGCCGACTCGCCTCCCAGTACGTCCCAACCCGAGCGCCCACTCCAGCGGGCAACGAACAACAGGGGTACGTCCCCAGTCGACCAGCCTCACCCCCGGGACCCGACGAAGGCGGGGACCCGTACGACCCGGCGGAGCGCCTCGAGGCGCATCAATATTTACGTTACGCCACCCATCTTACCACGACACACTCGGAAACCCCCCCGCTTTGCGGACCCACCGGGGAAGCTATCACACTATCGACGTGGCATCCATCCGCGGTTCGCCGCGATCAAGAGGAGGAACATGTGCAGGAGACCAAAGATCGGCCGGAGACACCCCCACCCAGGGGATATCAGTTCAACAGGGGAGTACATTACATTCCCTTTCAGATCCGAGACGCTCAAGAACGTCTTTGGCCCGCCCGGTATACTCAGCTCATCCTCACCGCCGACCCGTTCGTCCTGGCCTTCAGGTCGGGATGCGACCAGCAATACGGGAAGCCCGTCCACGCCGTCCCCTACTACGACGAGCAGTCCTCTTCCCCCACTTACACCGACGACGACCTCACGTTCTTGCTCTCCGACGCAGGACTAGTCGACTCAGTCGACCAGGCGCTCCTTCACATGAAGGACGCGACCCTCATGGCCGAGGTCCATCGCTACCGCTGCATGACGTTGGGATGGCGGACACAGCAACATCGCTTGGCAGCGGAGCAGATGAAGCTGGAGCGCATAGAGATAGAGTGCAACAGGTGCGTCGCCTGACTTCAGCGGGCACACGCGGTGGACCGCATCGAGAACGTTCGGGCCTCGCTCCACCGAGGGCCCAAGGCCGAACAGGACGCGGAGGAAATCGCGCGCATCAAGGCGTTACGGGAGGTGGGCACCAACCCACTGGCCATCATGCGTGGTCAAGCTGGGGCTTGACGCTGAAAAGGGGGTGATGTTACGTTTCGTTCTCAGGCTACCCGGACCGGTTGTGAACTCTGACGTGTTCGTGATGACTCGGCACGTTAGTAGTAATACGTCATGGACTTCGGATCTTACCGCCTCGTGTGATGCTGACTGATGACCCTCCATTGTTGTACGTGATCATGATTAGGCTTGCTGACTGATGTCCTATTGTTGTACGTGTTTCAGATTACGACGACGACTGCGCGTTCTATTATTAGGATACGCTACTTACGCTATTGGCTACCTACGAGTTCGAGCGGAGCTGGAACTGGCTCCCTTACTTGTATTTAAGTTCGTAGTACCACAGACCAGGACCCCCATCTTGGTCTTCTTCGAATACCACCATCTAACTCGTCTTCTGTGCTAAGGGCTCGCAGCAGCCCTTAAGTGAACTAGCTCCGGCATATCCCTTTGAGACCAAGGGGGATCCCCGTGACACTATCTCCATCTTCCTCTGTGAATGGTAGATTCGCTAGTAGTATCCTATCCGCCCGGGACTACGTGCCACCTCGTCTTTGAATACCTCAACGCTAGAACCGCCCGTCCGACTCACTGCTATTACATCGTCGACAACCTTCAGTGGGAGTACGTCCACACCGTCCCAAGCCCACCAGCAGGAGTCCCCGTAGAAGAGACTCTCTATACGTATAGAGATTCCACCGGCACGTACCAGCCTCACCCCGCAATCTTCCCACTGTCGGATATACACAGATTCCACCCCCGAGGGAACCCACGTTACAACAGTGCCTAAGTCAGGCAAACGTCCGTGGTAGACGTTACAAGACGAGGCGAGAGCGTCGAAACATGCACAAGAAAATCGAGCGCCCACGTCGGCTCACATTCGTGTCCTCACACTAGTGCTGGTGTCGTCAATTGGGTCACATGCGCATGTTTGGGAAGGTACGGTCTGTTCAGTATTAATACAGTATTTTCACCTGTACTATCGCTCTCACAAACATGTTCGTAGCTTTCCAAAAGCTCCCTCTCTCCCTCTCGTGCGATTTTGGTTTCTCATTGAGGTCAGGTCTAAATGAAGGCACCCGACTTGTCACCTTCTCCACGCTCTTTTCCTCGGCTTCTTCAAGATCGACTCTTGTCCCTACTCCTCGATCCCATACTACTAATTCTTTTGCACTGTCTCTAGGTCTTTCCTTCGCGATTGTCGCTCGACCTTTGCAGAGGACCTCTGGGCTCAGTTCTCACGTTTGGCTCTTCTCCCGCATGAATGTCTTACGCAATCCTGAAACCCCTCGAACCGCCTTTTCGATTCCCCAGCTTCCATCACACATTCCCGACTCTCCCAACTTCGCGCGTCCCTCAAACTATTTCCCTCACGTGTTTGCCACTTCCACCCTCCTCCTGTCGACGTTCTCTCTCTCTTCCAAACCGAATTCGCTTGTTTACTTCTGCTCAGTTCTCACGTCTCAACTTGGGCTGTTGTCCTTTAAACGCCAACCCCTCCTTGTCCACACTCTGTCTGCAACTACTCACGCACGCGCTCTTGAGCACATACAACGGTGTAACGGCAGCTCAGCCCTTGGCCTCGAAATCGGCCATTTCCATTCATTTCGGTCCCCGCTGAGTCGTCACCTGTCTCAGACATCGCCACCAACTCGCCCACTCTTTTCCACTCGCTTCGTTTCACCTTATTTCGCCTTTCTTCCTTCCCTCATCTTGTCTGCAAAACTGCCGCTCCTTACCTCGTTGTATATCTGTCTCTTTCACCATCGCCGGACGCCCCTCATTTCTTGCACCATCCTCATTTTAGAACTACAACATTCCGAGATCTTTTGAGTGTCCGTCCCACCAAAACAGATGACGACAACGACTGCAGCGACGCCACCAAACCTATGCCCTGCAAGGCGATGAAGATGACGACCACAGCATGACCATTAGCCCTTGTATCCACACTGTACATTTTGTTTCTCCTTTCTACCTCTCACTACTCTAAGTCCTTCCAGCCCTCTACTGCCACCTTCATTCCCACGTGTTCATAATGACGGCGCAGCTGCGGCGGGACTGTGTACTAACGCAAGCCACAAGCGATGATGTTGATGGCTAGGCAACGGCAGCGGCAACATCAACGAGGACAGCAATGGTGTTGATGACAACTGGAGGGTGCAGTGACAGCGATGCAATGACAGCAGCGATGGAGGGGGTGGGCTTCAAGGACAAAGGCAGCGGCTGCACTCCTGTAGCTAACCTGTAAGTACAATATGATTTTACTGTATTCTGCAAAAACTATAGGAGAGAGCAGTCGTGTCTGTAAGAACACTAGCAGACTCACGAGTCTAGACTTCAAGAGTCATTGAGTCATGACATCACGACATCGGGTGTCGCATCAAATGTATTTCCAATGTAACACTCAACAACATGTGAATAATTGAGAATAAATTTCACAATAAATTTTTAATGTATGCATTGTGTTTATTGTAAATGACTTGGATAAACACATGCAAGTTACATGGCTGGATATATTATAAATGTAATTAGCATGTGTTGGGCATTGTCACCCTTGATTTATTGTAGACTACATTGTGAATGAGATTACAATGTATTGTGCACTTATTTTCAAAGCTTTTTTGAAATATTTTTTCCATTAAATTAGCATAAAAGATGGCTTAACATCTCATAATGCCCACAGTGAGAGGAGATAGCCCGGATTCGAGCCCTACGAGAGGTAGGCACTAACCCCTTGGCGGTCATGCGTGGTCAAGCTGGGGCTTGAACCTGAAAAGGGGGTGATGTTACGTTTCGCTTCGAACTACCTGGCCCGGTTGTGAACTCTGACATGTTTGTAATGACTCGACGTGTCAGTAGTAATGTGTCATGGACTTTGGATCTTGTTGCCTCATGTTTCGGCTGACTGATGACTCCTGTCGTTGTACATGATGTGTCTTATGCATTCCTCTCTGAGTTCTATTGTTGTACGATACCAGTATTACGTTGTGGATGACTGATTCCTAGGATCCCTGTCCTAGGATTTACGCTACTTACGCTATTGGCTACATACGAGTCTGAGCGGAGCTAGAACTGGCTCCCTTACATGTATTTAAGCTCATAGTGCTGCGGACCAGGATCTCCATCTTGGTCTTCTTATCAATACCACTTCTTGTCTCATCTCCTGTGCTAAGAGTTCCTGGAACTCTTAAGTGAACTAGCTCCAGCATATCCCCATTGACCAAGAGGGATCCCCGTGACTTCTATCCCCAGTTCCCTCGTGAATGGTGGACATTCTGACCGTGACTTACCCCCCTGAAACCACGTGTCATCTCATATTCGAATATCTCAACTCCCGTGTCGCAAGACCATACAAGTGCTACTACATTGTCGACAACCCTCATTGGAGATACATTTGCAAAGTCGCTGAACCCCCTCCGAATGTACCCCTCGATCTTCCCCTCTATACTTACCGCGACCACCTCGGAGCCTATCAACGACACCCGGCAGTCTTTCCCGACAGTCCCAACAACCACCAATTCCGCCCAGAAGGGAACCCACGTTACACCGACACCTAAGTCAGGCCAACGTCTGTGGTAGACGTTACATAACGGCTGATGGAGTAGGATGAAAGTTATAAGGAACAGGAGACGACCTCCTAATCCTCATCCACCATGATGACTCCTACCCCCCACAACACTGCCCCAGCCAATGACCGACCTCGCCCACCATCAGCCCTAATCCTCGAACAACTCACAGTTCCCTCACAGTCGGAAGGAATCCTGACCCCATTCGTATACCGAACGCCATACTCGGTCGTTCCCTCATGACCCCCGACCCCCGTCCTCGCCATCGCTCTCCACATCTCCCCCACTAGTCCTACACCCCCGCCATCCTCTCCACCACCACTTGAACCGATAGCAGCACATCTCTTGGAAGCTCCCCCTGGTATCACACCAGTCGTCCCCATGTCACAGCTTGCATCGGAGCTGCCCCATCCCTACTCGCTGACACCTGCCGTCTCCCCTTGTCAGTTACGACCGGACCCTCAGCTCGCATCTTTAGATGACAACGAGGAACCGATCGACGAAGGGGATGATGAGGAGTCCAACGACCCTGGTCTCCCTTTCTTTCTTAATGCCCCTAATACGCCGTTCTTCTTCCCACTCATGATCCCACTCGAGGACGATGTCATGAAAGTCCTGGCGAAGTACATCTACTACCGCTGCGACTATCGGGAAATCATCGGAACTCTGGGAAAGGGGAAACCTTGTTACTGCCAGGAAGTCTATTTGTCAACACCCCGACCATCAGCCATGCACCCAGCCATCTCCCCTCACCAGCTCGCGGTCTTCAGCCCACAGGACCCTCGCGCAGTCACTATCAACGAGGTACTGAGTGAGCTCAAAAACCCCTGACTGTCCACGGAGGTTGCGAGGTTGCAGCAGTGCCTTGGGGACAAGATTGCCCTGGACACGCGATGGGCGGACCTGAGGCACCTCGAGCAGGAGGCCACAAGGGACCAGTTCCACTTGGATGCTAAGCTCCAGGGTATCATGAAGCGCATGCAGTACGCAGGCACCATCACTGACAAATTCGTCAAGCTCACCACCTGCCCTGTATGCCCCCACCACCACTTCCTGGAACTTCCTCTCGCACCACGTCTGGGCAGACCGTTGGAGATGCCTCGTCTGATGGATGGACCCAGTCGAACTCAGAAGTGGCGCAAGTGCTACTTGTGCAAGAAGCGGGGCCACAAAATGAGTGAATGCCCTAATCGACCTCCTGCTGGGGTATGTACATGGTGCGCAAGTCAGGCTCATGCGTCCGAGAATTGCCTCATTCATCGACTTGCGCCCATCACCCCGGCCTTCGAGGAGCCCTCTGAGTGTCCCTGCTGGTGTGGGAAATGCTTAAGGTTCGATGCGTGGCATGATGAGATCGAATGTCCACAATACGAGATGTGCAGGAGGTGCGGGGAGCGAGGGAGGTATCTGTTCCTCTGTCGACATGTGTGCCCGGTGGATGACCGGGACGACGAGACTAACAACCCCAGCGCTGATGTGTATAATTACGTCGGCAGTAACTGAAGTCGTGGCGACTTCAGGCCTAACAGGGGGGTAATGTTACGATTTTCCTTTTCTCTTCCTTGGACGCCCTCGTTCCTCACTTCTTGTTCCCATGCCCCACCTTGATACGCCCATAACTCCTTATGCGCCCAACCATTTCTGATGATCTCTTCGCCGCACGATACGTCTTTACGCCCCCTTCCTTGTATATCAAAGTTCATGGCGCTCCGGTCTCAGCTGACTCGCACATGACCCCGCGCAATCACCATACTTCTTACTATAGTTGTGCCTTTGTTCTACTTTTACTCTGAACCCACATATCGCACCATATGTTTGTTGCATACAAACATCCTGTACCAGTATATAAGTCACACGCTACCTAGCTTGTACGGTAGACTTGACTTCTTGTGTAATACCACATCGTTGTCGACCCACGAACGACTCTACGCTCGCTGTTTCGCTTGAGCACGACTTTGGTTCACCTTTTCGCTTGAACCCCAGAACTTCCCGACTATCACCTGCGCGTCTGAGGAGACCGTGTGGTGCTTATTCATCATCGAACTTGGTCTTAACCGACCAACTCACATCCTGTTACCTCGGCCTGAGTGACTTAGTGACGTGCACGTCACACATAACGTTCCTGTGGTAACGTTACATGAAGGACCTCCCCCTCATAGCCGAGGTGCATCAATATCAGTGTATGACTCTTGGCTGGCGCGCCCAGCAACATCGGGTGGCGGCGGAGCAGATGAAGTTGGAGCAGATCGAGATAGAACGGAACAGGTGTGTAACCCAACTCCAATGTGCTCATGCAGTCGACCACATCGAGAACGAGCGGTCCTCGTTCCATCGCGGTTCCCGAGTGGAAGAAGATGCGAAGGAGATAGAGGTGATTCGCCACATGTGATCCCTCAGTACGAACCCCCTTGTGGTCATGCGCGGTCAAGCTGGGGCTTGATCCTGAAAAGGGGGTGATGTTACGTTTCGACTTTCGGACTGCCCAGCCTGGTTTCGGACTCTGACGTATCTGCAATGACTCGGTATGTTGGTAGTAATGTGTCATGGACTTCGGATCTTATCCGCCTTGTGTTCGACTGACTGATGAGTTCTATTGTTGTACATGATGTGTCTTATGCGTTCACTCCCAAGCTCTATTGTTGTACGATACTAGTATTATGTTGTGGATGACTGATTCCTAGGATCCCTGTCCTAGGATTTACGCTACTTACGCTATTGGCTACATACAAGTTCGAGCAGAGCTAGAACTGGCTCCCTTACGTGTATTTAAGCTCGTAGTACTACGGACCAGGATCCCTATCTTGGTCTTCTTTGAATACCACCTCCTAACTTGTCTCTTGTGCTAGGAGTCTGCGAGACTCCTAAGTGAACTAGCTCTGGCATATCCCTTGAGACCAAGAGGGATCCCCATGACCTTGCTCCCCAGTTCCCTTGTGAATGGTGGATACTCCGACCGTGACTTACCTGCCTGAAACCACGTGTCATCTAGTCTTTGAATATCTCAACTCCCGTGTCGCAAGACCCTACAAGTGTTACTACATCGTCGACAACCCTCATTGGAGGTACATCTGTAAAGTCCCCACGCCTCCCCCGAACATACCACTCGATATCCCCCTTTACACTTACTGTGACCACCTCGGAGCCTATCAGCGCCATCCCGCGGTCTTTCCCGACAGCCCCGACAACCACTGCTATCGACCCGAAGGGAACCCACATTATACAGACGCCTAAGTCAGGCCAACGTCCATGGTAGACGTTACATATACAGTCTAGAGACAATGACGCACTTGTACAATAAGGGTGTTATACAATAGACAGAATACAATAAGACCCGGAACAATGAGTGGGTCAGAACAAAGGGAAGTACTTAGACAATAAGTACAATAGAGAATCCAGAACAAGGATGATATCATAGTGACATCACAATAAAGATATAACAAAAGGATAGTGCAAAAGCGTAGTACAATAACAAGTCCAGAGTAGTCCATGTGATGTCATTGTACAGTGATGTCATAGATAAAGTAAAGGTCCAAGATTGTGATGATCATACATCTAATCTACATAAGTCCTGTATATCTAATCTAAAGCAGTCTGTTATCTGCGTGTCCATAGAGCCGCTAAGTGTGCACAGGTCACTTATCAACAAACACTCCTTTGGCCACTTTCATCACCACCCTACTGTGTTCCCCACAGTTGCCACCAACCACCTGTTCTTGTTGGAATGTAATAAGTACGTAAGGCCCTTATCTATAGCAGTTACAACATTACTGCAAGTATGCATTCCTATTATGGTAGTTAGGATACGTACTGTACTGGGCGCAATTCGCCTCTGAGCAAAAGAAGCCTCATGGCTAAGTCAAAGTGGTAATTTACGTCAGGTGTATGTAAAAATGTGATATTGTGGATGCCTGTACTCATCACTTTTGCGCTTCTGTGTTACACTCCGTAGGGCGCACCTTCGGGAGATCTCACTTGACCAGTCTTCAGGGGTTCCTTACAGCCTTGTTGACCTGCTCTTGTTCTGTCGCTTGAGCTAGCGTGGGCTGTCGTTCGTACTCGTCGATGAGAAGTCCGAAACAGACAATCTGGAGGACTCGGATAGCAACGAAAAGATAGAGGAAAAGAATGACTCACTCCTTATAAGCTGAGCTGGCTGACGCTCAATCAATCATGTGACGAGAGGAAGGAGGGACACCACGTATACAGCTGGACAAACTCTGAGGGCTGCAAGGGTACAGATGCCGCTGTAATGCTGGACTAACTCTGAGGGCATGTAGGGCAAGGAGAAGAGGAGGTGGATTGAGAGCAGAGGGAGACTGGGGACTACTCGGACTAGGTTGTACGGAAGATACAAGAAGTCAAAGCTACCGTCTAAGGTTGCTTCTACGTGCTACTTATACTCGTGAGGGGAGCTATTGGAACTCAGCTGAAACCCTAATACAACGGTCCTAGGAAACTGCGGAACTGCGGAGAACACATGTCCAACACCACTGATGGTGGCTGAAACATACAGTCCATGGGCGCATCAAGCCACAGGGACGAGGCATGGGAAAGTCAAGACAAATATAGTAACGGATCACAAACCAGGCACAATCAATAACACACGTTCTAATCCAGGCACAAGCTCATCTGGACTCTTCTGGTGCAGTCTAGGCCAGGTCACGTGCCAGGGTCATGTGACAGGCAATGATGTCGTCCGGCGCTAATCTTCCAGACCTTGAGGCGGGTCTTGTGGGAACATGTACTGGGTGGCCAATATGGCTGTGTGTAGGTGCAGAGTGCAGTCTTGGTGGAACTTGAAGAGGCGTTCTCAGGTTTCGACTTCTTCGGCTGCTCGGGCATCGGCATCTAATGCGTGTTGGGGGCTTGCGGGTTTCCATGCAACAAACTGCATGGGTGGTGATGGGTCACGAGGTGGCATTACAGGGCACAGGTGTGACGTCGGAGGACCGAACATTACATTCTGGACATGGTGGGGCCATAGGGTATATAATCCCTCCTATGGGGAGGGAGGCGAATAGACATTCACTCTCTTTCTCACTTGTGCACCCTCTCCACTCAATAGTCTCTCAACCTACTCAAAGGTGAGAACACCATTCCTGATAGCTGCGTGCATTGCTGTGCTTCAGTTCTATCCACACAAGAACCCACATCATCAATCTGCCTAAGTCAGGCCAACATCTGTGGTAGACGTTACACTGTAGGTTCTAGCATGTGATTTATCTCCATGCTGGTGTTGAGTCTTCACCCTTGACAGTTCACCAACCTCAACTTGCTTGGCATAGCACATAAGTCATACCACTACAGCTTGGTGACAGGAAAATCAAATTTATGGCTATTTTCATATTGATAGACTGTTTTTGGAAGAGCTACTAACAGGCTAGGTTCCAGGATCTCCTGTTGGCATATTTGCCAAGACACACCTTATTTTTTGATGACATAAAATAAAAAGAGCTAAGGCAAGAAATGTGACAAAACTAGTGATGGGAAAGTTCAGTTCAGTTCAGTTCTTTGGACCTTTTTGCTGAACCCTGAACCAAACCAAAGGTTCAGTTCAGGGTGTTTGGCTGAACCCTTGAACTGAACCAAGGGTTCAGGTTCACATAGGTTCAGTTCAGTTCAGGGAGGGTCTGAACCCTGAACCGAACCCGAATGAGTACCCTGCTTTTATAATCACACCAAAAGCGCAGAGTAACCAGGAAGTGTACAACAAAAGACATTGCTTAATGCTTTTGAGGTCTTGTTCAGAAAAACAATCAATTCTGTGTCTAGTAACTTTATGTACAACTACTGATGAGCATATGAAACTACTCTATATCCTCATCATCCCCATCAAACAACATTGCATTGCGTGCTGCTTGTGTTGTGGCCGAGATGTGCCCATTTCTGTAAGCACTCTTGAGAAGCTGAAGTCCCTCAAAGACATCTGGCTGCAACCTGTTTCTCTGTGAAGTATCAGTAATACCTCCACTACTAAAAGCACGCTCTGAAGGAGTTGCTGAGCCTTGAATCACAAGGTAGTTGCGTGCCATCCGCTTCAATGTTGGGTATCTGGTATTGCTCTGGTTCCATTGTGTCAGGATCTCAATGTGTTTAAATAAAGACATGACTTACCCCCCACCAAGCAATGATATCCTTTGTGGGCTCAGCACCAGTCTTAAGGTATTGCTTGAGTTCTTCATGAGGACCTTCAGTAGCGTCACATTGCTTTTGAACAGCTTGAACAATGTTGAGGATAAAGGAACCACCATAATGGAATGACAATTCCGGCGCAGAAGGTCCATCTGAGTCTGTATATATGTCAGCACAGAATATGGGTTAGCGACAGAAGGGAACGTACATAAGGCATCTGTCATTGCAGTTGTTTGTGAGGGCATGATATAATACCTATCAAACTAAAGTAGTCGTCAGTACATAGCACACATGGAACCATTTCATGATGGAAATTACTTACCACTTCTTTCAGCCGTTTCATGCCAGTGGTGTACCGCTCGTTATCCCACTGACCCCGGAAATATAGGTCCTTGAGATTAGGATCAAGGACTAGTAAACCCAAAGTTAGTACACGTCAAATGGTGGAGAGTGTGAACATACCAAGACATATGAAATAAGCATGTGATGTGTTGCTGGCACGGCCATACCACTTGTGAAGGCTCTTGAGACCTTTGTCGAGTGCAGCTGTCAGTCCTTGATGTTCGAGATTGGTGGCCATCTTTCCCAGCGCTGAATGAGCAGCTCAAAGCCTGGGATGATGCGCCAGACAGTTGGAGCATGGTCACTCGAGAAAGTCTGCTGGACATTTGACAGCTCCTAGCCAAGTTGAGTAAAGATAGACCAACAGAAACAAAGAAACCTTACCCTGAGCGCGTCCCTGATATCACCAAGGCGCTCCCAATCTCTCCGACTCAAGTGGAAGTCTGCATAGCAGCGGTGGTTGGGAAGGTCTGGCACATTGTCACTGGTGTCCGCAAGGAGAATGAATTGACCAATAGCCTGTTACAAAATAAGGTAAATGCTTGACATTGATGATACAAAGACACACCATCTTAAGTTGGATGAAACGCTCAAGGAACTTGAAGAGTGATCCCCATCGAGTGCAAATCCATAGGAGCAGCTCAAGTGGGGTAATCCCAACTTGGGTGCACGTTGCACGAAAAAAGGCCCTTGCCTGTGGTGATTTACAAATCTGTAGCACGTACATTAGTATAAGAGACATGTTAATAGGACGCTCAGAAAAACATACCTGCTTTACTAGGGCAACTGCTTTTCCGAGCGAATCACCTGTGTCAATGTCTTCATCTTCGTCCTCATTATCTGAGGCAGGGTCATCTTCACCATCTTCGCCATCTTTGTCTGAGGGAGGGTCGTCTTCTGTATCATTGCTTGAGGTGCTAACCTTCCTACTGAAATGTGGTGCAATTGTTTGGACGAAGTGCTTTGCCGCGAGATGTAGGGAGTGTTCCATGCACCTAAGTTGTACATTAGGATCGGAAAGTCTCGGACACATGAACACATACAGCATGTCA
>JAKELG010000764.1:0-13132 GCA_021527035.1 Lactarius vividus | reverse complement strand
GGTTTCCTTCCAATATTGGAGGTTGGCGTGGTCGGTGTGGATGATGATTTTGTGAGGAGATCCCACCAGGTACGTTCTCCATGCTCGTAGTGCTTTAACCACGGCTAGTAGTTCCCGGTCATAAATGTCGTAGTTTCGTTCTGTCTCCGTAAATGACTTGGAGTGGAATGCTACTGGGTGGAACCTTTTGTCGGTGCCTAGTTGATTCAGCACTGCTCCGACCGCGACATTTGATGCGTCAACCTCCAACTCGAATGGTTTGGTAAGGTCTGGGAATAGTAGTACTGGTTCTTCGCATATGCGCCTTTTGACGTCTTCGAAGGCGTTCTGCTGCGCGTCGTCCCAATGCCATTGGGTGTCCTTCTTGGTTAGATCGTGAAGGGGTCGGGCAAGTTGGGAGAATCCTCGTATGAATCTCCGGTAGAAGTTGCAGAACCCTAAGAACGCGCGAACTTCTTTGAGATTCTTCGGGGGTTGCCATTCCCGAATTCCTCGGACTTTTACGGGGTCCATCCGTAATTGTCCGTGACCGATAATGAGGCCCAAGTACTCTGTCTCGTAGACTTCGAACTCGCACTTCTCCGGTTTCACATAGAGATCATGTTCTTCGCAGAGCCGTAGTACTTCATGAAGGACCTTCCGATGGTATCGTTTGTTGTCCGCGGTGGCGACGAGGATGTCATCCATGTAGACAACAACTTCATTCGTTAAGATGAGGTCGCGGAATATAGTATCCATCATTGTTTGGAAGGTGGATGGGGAATTAGTGAGGCCGAAGAACATGAACGCGTGGTTCAAATAGGCCTTGATTAGTTTTGAACGCCGCCTTCCATTCATCTCCTTCCTGGATACGAACATTGTTGTAACCCCATCAGATGTCCAATTTTGAGTACAGTCGTGCAACTCGGATGTGATCGATGAGTTCAGGGATGAGCGGGAGGGGGTAGTGGTTTTTTATAGTGAGTTCGTTGAGACGTCGATAGTCCTTGCTACCGGTCATAACTTTCCGTCCTTCTTTTTGATGAAGAAGAAGGGCGACGCGTATGCAGATTTCGAAGGGCGAATATAACCCTTCTCAAGTTGTTCGTTTAGGAAGGCCGTGAAGTGCCTCTCCTTCGTTCGCGGTGAGTGGGTACACCTTGCAGTCAAGTGCGGTGGGTGCGTCGGGGAGTAATTCGATAGCGTGGTCCCATATACGAGATGGGGGAAATCGATGCTGATGCTTCTTCAGCTAAACACCTTGCGGTGTGACCAATATTCGGGAGGAACCATTTCCTCAAATGTTCGGGTCTGTTTCTTTGCCACTTCCTGCTGAGCGAGTTCAGATGCAGTGGTCGTCTTTCGCAGGAAGGCAATATTTGGCTCCGATTCTTCGTTCACAACCTGCTCCCATGCCTCCTCATCGAGCCCATATGCCTGGATAGCTCTGATAGCGGCTTCCACAGGCATGGCATCGCTTGGAGATTCAGGCTGGAGATTACGACTGGTTGGAAATTTTCGTTCAACGTGGCATTCCTCCACTCTATCTCAGGCTCGAAGGCCGAGAACCAGGGGTAGCCCAGGATCACTTCGTCCTTTCCTAGGTTGGTGACCAGGAAACGAAGCGTCTTCGTGCGCTCACCAGTTCGCACCGCTAAATCGGTGTACTGGGTTATCGCGCCGTCTCGGTTGTAAGTCCCGTCGACGTTCCATATGGTGATGGGAGTAGAGACGGGTCGGGTCCCGAGATGCGTTCGTTTGAGCAGTTCCGAACAGATAAAATTATCGGTTGCTCCAGAGTCCAACAGGACCTGTCGTTCGGCCGTTGCGTTTGCAGATTTGAAAAGAACTGGGATTCGCATGGATCGATATCTGCTATAGTACACGTGTAGCGCCCTTGCCCAGGCCGACGGGTTTAGGCGTTCGGAAAATCCTTTCCTCCAAAAAGCTTCTCCACCAAGAGGTCCCGCACCTCTTTTGGCTGAGCGGCCAGCGCTGCGATCTGAGCGTCAGCCGCTTCATCATTCGACAATATGCGGTTTGCTGATATGGCGACTCGAGTAACGAGGGGGGGAGGCGGTACTGCGGGGGTAGTGGGGACGGGAGGAGGCGCTCCTCCGTCGCTTGTGGTCTGAGCAGCGCGAGTGCCTTTTTGTGGGCAATTACGCGACACATGACCCTTTTCTCCGCATCGGAAACATCTCCCCTCCGCGACCATCCTTTGCTTCTCAGCGTCTGTGAGAGTGGCACGGGCTCTAGTGCGGCTAATGTCCATGGCGTTTGGGTCACGCGCCTTGTTAAGGGCTTGGACCCATTGGTCTCGGGTGTGACCTCCTCGTTTCTCGTTTTGTCGGTTACGCGTAAGGCGAGGCTTTAGCATAAGATATTCAGCTTGCTGAAGCCGTGCCGCGTCTTTCCACTGGTCCCACGTAACTGGGTGTTGGAAGCGTATAGCATTGATTACGAGGTTGTCGGGAAGTCCCGCTTGGAATTTTTCAATGACATTGGCTTCGTCTGGATTATAGCCGGCTTTTGTTGTGAGGTTCTGGAACTTTGCGATGTACGTGTCGATGTCTTCGCCAATCATCTTCAATTTATCGATGTCTTGGCGCGCTCTGGTTCGTTCGGTGGTGTCTGTGTAGGCGTTCGTGAACCGGTCAAGGACCGTGTTCCATAGGTTTTCTTCATTATGCAGTACTCCTCCTGCTAGCTGGGTGTCTAGCCACGCGGTCTGCTCATCTACCCAATCGTCCACCAGGTGTCCCCTCATGTAGGAGAGGAAGGTCATGGCTCGCGAATAGGGTACCGTGAGCTGGTCCACGGTTGGGTTCATTCCACGATAAATTCGAAAGGATCGAAGAAAGTTTCGGCTCTCCTCTTGATTTCCATCGAAGACTGGTGGCGGGTTGCCCCCAAGTTTACCCCCTCCCGGTGCTGGTATTGCCCCGGCTGGGCCCATGGGGATCGCACCTCCTCCTGGGGCTCCGCCACCTGGACCACCTCCTCCTGGGGCTCCGCCACCTGGACCACCTCCGCCGCCACCAGGGGCACCGCCGCCCGGTGGGCCTCCACTGCTACCATGAACGCCTCCACTAGGTCCAGCAGTTGGGCCACTGCTTGAGCCCGTCGGCGGTTGGGTGCTAGAGCTATGAGGCACTCCGCTCGTCTGAGCAGCCGATCGACCTCCGCTAGCATGTGTTCCTCCACCGCCCGAGCCGGAGGCTCCCGTGGTAGTAAGGCTGGTGGCGACCTGAGTGTTGGTGGCCATCGCTGGCTGTATGGGGGTGAGGGTGGTTGATTCGTCTGGGTCGACGTTGATTCCTGTGATGTTGGTTGACCCAAGGGGTCCTGCGCCGAATTGTGGAGGGACAGGTTTGTAAGCGTACCACCTTCCTTGTTTTGGGTCGTAGTCAATGTAAGCCCAAAGGCGAATATCGTCAAGGTAGTGTACTTGGTGATATTCTTGGTTTTTGGCGTCAAAGATGAAGTACCCCAGATGGTTATGAATTTCTTCCCAGATTACTGCACCCTTTTCGTGGCTGGAGAGTTCGTCGGTGGTGTACCGATCGATGTACTGCTGCTGAAATTTTGTGCGACTCCTACTAGTCGCCAGGGTTGCGAGACTTGACTTAATGTAATGTTACCACAGGAACGTTATGTGCGACGTGCACGTCACTAAGTCGTTCAGGCCGAGGTAACAAGATGCGAAGTAGTCGGTTAAGACCAAGCTCGATGATGAACAAGCACCACACGATCTCCTCAGATACGTAGGTGATAATCGGGGGTTCTGGGTTCAAGCGAAAAAGCGAACCAATAGTCGTGCTCAAGCGAAACAGCGAGCGAAAGTTATTCGTGGATTGACAACGATGTGGTATTACACAAGAAGTCAAGTCTACCGTACAAGCTAGGTAGTGTGCGACTTATATACTGATACAGGATGTTTGTACGCAACAAACATATGGCGCGATACGTGGAGTCTCAAGCGAAAATGGAACAAAGGCGAAGCTATAGTAGGAAACATGAGGATTGCGCGGGGTCATGTGGGAGTCAGCTGAGGTCGGAGCGCCGTGAACTTTAATATACAAGGAAGGGGGCATACGGGCGTATCATGCAGCGAAGAGATCACGGGAGACGATTGGGCGCGTGATGAGTTATGGGCATAACAAAGTGGGGTGTAGGGGTGATAAGCAAAGAACGGAAGCATCCATGGGAAACCGAAAGGGAAAATCGTAACACCCAAGTTCCAAATTGGAGACCAAGTGTGGTTAGAAGGACGCCACCTACGTACGCATCAACCCACGGCGAAACTAGCAGCGCGACGCCACGGCCCCTTTAAGATCGCTCAGGTGATGTCCGCAGTCAACTATCGCCTAGAACTTCCCACGCAGTGGCAGATTCACCCAGTGTTCCATGTGGACCTCCTGACGCCTTATCGCGAAACACCCACGCACGGACCCAACTATCAGCGCCCACCACTGGATCTAGTAGGAGGTGAAGAAGAATACGAAGTCGAGAAGATTCTAGACTCTCGGCGGTTCGGCAGAAGTCACAAGCTTCAATACCTGGTCAAATGGAAGGGATATCCAGATTCGGACAACCAGTGGGTTGACAAGAATGACGTATTTGCCGACGACGCGATAAGGGAGTTCAAAATTTCCAACCCCGCTCGTGAAGCGCATATAAGCACAGGGAAACTCCAAGAGACGTCCCCATCTCCCCCTCCTCTTCCCACCAGTACTCATGCGCTCGTCTTCCCCAGTCAACTTCCGCTATGTCGTCAACACTGAACTATCCGCACCTTACCGAGTACAGTCCACGCCATCGTCACCCCTGTCGTCTACCCTCGCCCTTCACCAGCGAGGAGATCGTCCTCCTTCCCCCAGGCCATCCCCAATTCCTTCGCCAACCCCCACTGTTTATTCCAAGAGCAATCAGCCCAGCTATCTCGGAAGCAACTACATCCCGACCAGAGCGCCCACCCCAACAGGCGACGAACAAGGGTATGTGCCCAGCCGACCAGTGTCCCCGCCGGGGCCCGACGAGGGTGGAGATCCGTACGACCCAGCAGAGCGCCTCAAGGTGCATCAATATCTACATTATGCCACCCATCTCACCACTACGCACTCGGAAACCCCCCCGCTATGCGGACCCACCAGGGAGGCTATCACACTACCGGCGACACATTCATCCCCGATTCACCCAGATCAAACGGAGGAACATGTGCAGGAGGCCGAGGATCGGACGGAAACCCCTCCTCCCAGGGGATACCAGTTCAACAGGGGAGTACATTACATTCCCTTTCAGATTCGAGATGCTCAAGAGCGACTTTGGCCCGCCCGGTATACTCAGCTCATTCTCACCGCCGACCCGTTTGTCCTGGCCTTCAGGTCGGGATGCAACCAACATGTAACGTTACCACAGGAACGTTATGTGCGACGTGCACGTCACTAAGTCGATCAGGCCGAGGTAACGGGACGTGAGTTAGCCGGTTAGGGCTAAGTTTGATGATGAATAAGCACCATGCGGTCTCCTCAGACACGTGGGTGATAATCGGGGGTTCTGGGGTTCAAGCGAAAAGGCGAACCAAAGTCGTGCTCAAGCGAAACAGCGAGCGAAAGTCGTTCGTGGATTGACAACAATGTGGTATTACACAAGAAGTCAAGTCTACCGTACAAGCTAGGTAGCGTGCGACTTATATACTAGTACAGGGTGTTTGTATGCAACAAACACATGGCGTGATCTGTGGAGTCCTAAGTAAAAGCGGAACAAAGGTAGGACTATAGTAGGAAACATAGCGATTGCGCGGGGTCAGGTGGGAGTCAGCTGAGACCGGAGCGCCGTGAACTTTAATATACAAGGAAGGAGACATGGAGGCGTATCGTGCGGCGAAGAGATCATGGGAAACGATTGGGCGCGTGGTGAGTTATGGGCATAACAAGATGTGGTGTGGGAACAAGGAGTGAGGAACGGAAGCGTCCACAGAAACAGAAGAGAGAATCGTAACACAACAGTACGGGAAACCCGTCCATGCCGTCCCCTACTACGACGAACAGTCCCCTTCCCCCACTTACACCGACGACAACCTCACGTTCTTGCTCTCCGATGCAGGACTAGTCAACTCGGTTGACCAAGCGCTCCTTCACATGAAGGATGCAACTCTCATGGCCGAGGTTCACCGCTACCGTTGCATGACGTTGGGGTGGCGTGCTCAACAACATTGGCTAGCCGCCAAACAGATGAAATTGGAGCGGATAGAGATCGAGCGCAACAGGTGCGTTGCCCAACTTCAGCGGGCGCATGCGGTGGATCGCATCGAGAACGAACGGGCCGCGCTTCACCGTGGACCCAAGGCGGATCAGGATGCCAAAGAGATGGCCCGAATTAGGGCTCTTTGCGAGGTCGGCACTAACCCACTTGCTGTCCTGCGAGGTCAAGCTGGGGCTTGACGCTGAAAAGGGGGTGATGTTACGTTCCGTTCTCGGACTGCTTGGCCTGGTTGTGGACTCTGACGTATTCGTGATGACTCAGTATGTCAGTAGTAATGTGTCATGGACTTCGGATCTTGCTGCCTCGTGTTTCAGCTGACTGATGCTTCCTATTGTTGTACGTGACTCGGATTACGATGACGACTGCGCATTCTATTATTAGTTTACGCTACTTACGCTATTGGCTTAGTACGAGTTCGAGCGGAGCTAGAACAAACTCCCTTACTTGTATTTAAGGTTGTAGTAGTACGGACCAGGATCCCCATCTTGGTCTTCTTCCAATACCACTGTTCACTCATCTTCTGTGCTAGGGGCTTGTAGAGTCCCTAAGTGAACTAGCTCCGGCATATCCCTTCACGACCAAGAGGGATCCCCGTGACTTCGTCTCCAGTTCCTAAGTGAATGGTAGACACGCCCGTCGAGCAATACCCGCCGAACACTACGTGCCACTTAGTCTTTGAATACCTCAACTCGCGTACCGCTCGACCCACTCATTGCTACTACATTGTCGACAACCCTCGGTGGAGATATATTTGCAAGGTCCCTGGTCCACCTCCCAACGTCCCCATAGAAGAGACCCTTTATACCTATCGGGATTCCACAGGCACGTATTGGCCCCATCCCGCAGTCTTTCCAGGCTCTTCGGATAACCACAGATACTACCCGAGAGGGAACCCACGTCACAACAGTGTCTAAGTCAGACAAACGTCCGTGGTAGACGTTACACCCATGACCTCTCATCCCCAGTTCCTCTGCGAATGGTGGATACGCCGACTGTCACTTACCCAGGAGGTACCACGTGTCATCTAGTCTTTGAATACCTCAACTCCCGTGTCGCAAGACCCTACAAGTGCTACTACATCATTGACCACCCCTCTTGGAGGTACATCTGCAAAGTCGCCGCTCCACCTCCTAACGTCCCTCTCGATCTTCCCCTGTACACTTACCAAGATCACCTCGGAGCCTACCAGCGCCACCTGGCTGTATTCCTGGAATCTCCCAACAACCACTGTTTCCGTCCCGAGGGGAACCCACATTACACCAACGCCTAAGTCAGGCCAACGTCCGTGGTAGACGTTACATTAAGACCAAGATCCTTCAATGTGGCTTCCACAGCAGTAACAACCCGAGATCTCTGGATCCCATTCCGACCGTACCACATTGACAGAAGAGGGGAACGCAATGTCCCTAAGCAATACCTCAAAGGAGCATTTTGGCAAACCGAACAAGGAGACCCAGGCTACGTCGTCTCATATACTTACAAAGACGGTACTACAGGACTTATCCCTGTAGAATTCAATTTCGATCACACTTGTTGGATGGAACTCAAGTGGGACGCACTCCACTACAAACTACAAGTTGTTAGACCAGCAGGCTCTAGCCTCAAACTCGACATCCTACAAAGCGAAGTAACCACAAGAGACCAGTGGGGCCCACTCAATGGACAAGAAGAAGAACCCGTCAGATCACCTACGCCCAAAACACCAGCACCTTCCCCATCGCTCGCCAGCAATCCAGAAGAAATCTGCATTCTTGAAGCTCAAGACGAAGAAGAAGAACTACAATTGGGATTAATAGCTGAGTCCATCCCTACAGACATGACCACCACTATCACCGAACAACCCACAACATTCCAGGAACCTGCGCGTATCAGTCGCGGAGAAGGACCACCGCCCGGAGGGCATGGCGGGGGAGGAGGAGACAATGGAGGAGGAGGAGACCTGGGGGGACCTCTATTCGTCGGGCCAAACGTATCAAGTGGAACCAAGCCTGAGAAGTTCATGGGCAAGGAACCCCTCGTATTCACCGGGGATCGCACCAAAGTACAGCAATTCCTCACCCAGTGGGAATTATTTGTCAAAACCAACTACGATAACCCTGCATTCACCCTTCCCTACCGCAAAGCACTGATTTTTCTCACCTACATCCAAGGGGATCACGTTAACGAATGGGTCCTGTCCACCACCAAATGGGTCAAAGCGTATAAAGCCAAACACAGGCCCTATGACAAATGGATCTGGGAAGCTATAGAACTAGGCTTCCGTAACACCTTCGCGGACACCCTTGAAAGGGAACGTGCCCAGCAAGACCTTCAGAAAGGGTTCCGAATGGAGGGACAAGACATCGACTCCTACATAGCCAAGTTTGAAAAAGCGGTACAAGAAGCGGGGTACAGATTCGACGACTCCCTCGTCCTCGACAAATTCACCAGCGGACTCCCTGTCGAGCTATACAAGAACGCGTACAACTTCCACAGCCCGAACACTTACGCCCAATGGAAAGTAGCGGTACTCGAACAGCAACGCAAGTGGATGCACCTACAAATGCGTTTGGGGGGACGTAAACCCCTGGGGCCCGGTAAGCAGGGCAATACCTCTCTCAGAACGTTCAATGCTCCAAACCGCCTGCAGCAACCTCGACAGGGATGGCAAGCATTTCGAAACCACCCCGACGCAATGGACACTATGCCAGGAAGAATCCGAGCCCGCCTCGCGGGATCGGAAGAGATAGACTATATCAAAGCACCGTACACCCCCCAAGGAGGACGTCCCCAAGGAAGAGGAGTCACAGATATAAAAAACATCAACTGTTACAACTGTGGAAAACCCAGTCATATGGCCCGCAACTGCCTCCAACCGCGCCGCCCACGCCCCAATCAAAACTGGCAACCTCGCCAAGGACGCGGAGCATTTATTGAAGAAGTCCAGAGTGTCCAAGAAGAACCTCTGATCCAATTCGAAGATGACGGCGGCAGCAGCTGCGGCACCCACGCCACCACTGAGACGCCGCAAGAACGGGCAACCAGCTGGATAAACGGAGTTCGAAATCTCGATGTGGAAGCGAGGGATTTGGTAGTCCGGGACCTAATGGGGCAAGAGGATTTTCAAAGCGCCTGAACCCGACGGCCTGGGTGAGGGCATTACGGTGTAATTCTGTGTTCATAACACGCTATCAATCTATGCATGTTCCAGTTTCATTACGCGCAAGTTACACCATGGCCGACAAACAAGCATTAGTGGACTCCGGAGCCACTAACAACTTTATTCATCCGGACTTTGCAAGAAGAATGAGGCTAGGCCTCAAAGAACTAGACCGTCATCGAAAGATCTGGAATATTGACGGCACGCATAACAAAGGGGGTAAAATAACCCATTGTGTGGATCTAGAGGTCGAGACAAAAGGAGTCAAAAAGGATATGCGGTTCCTTGTCACCGACGTGGGAGGAGAAGACATCATCCTGGGATACCCCTGGCTAGCCACATTTCAACCAAACATCCAATGGGCCTCTGCCACCCTTAATGAAGCTGAGTATCCAGTGGTACTCCACACCATCAACCCCACCAAACCCCGCATAGATCCCGTCATTGCCCGATTGGTAGTCCAGAAACTTCTAGGAATGCCCAATAAGCAACGCATCGAGGAACAACTACGACAAGAATGCAACTTAGAAACAACGCGACTATGAGCCACTACATCTACTGAACTAGCAATCGAAGCGCAACAATACATGGAGAAAAAGGCCGTCCCAGAAGAGTATCAACGACACGTCAAGATTTTCAGCAAAGAAGAGTCTCACCGTTTCCCGCTCTCCAAACCATGGGACCACGCTATCAAATTCAAACCGGATGCTCCGGACACTATTGACTGCAAGGTCTACCCCATGAGTCAAGCCAAAGACAAGGCACTAAAGGAATGGATAGATGAACAACTGGCAAAGGGATACATCAGACCCTCTAAGTCCCCGTACGCATCCTCATTCTTCTTCATCAAAAAGAAGGATGGAAAGCTACGCCCAGTACAGGACTACCAGAATATCAACAAATGGACCATACGCAACCAATACCCCCTCCCACTCATACCCGAACTTATCGCCGACCTCAGCGGAGCGTTTATATTTACCAAGCTCGACATCCGCTGGGGGTACAACAACGTATGCATTAAAGAAGGGGATCAAGAAAAAGCCGCATTCAAAACGTGCTATGGACTCTTTGAACCCATGGTAATGTTCTTCGGACTAACAAACTCCCCAGCGACCTTCTAAACAATGATGAACGAGATTTGCAAAGATCTTATTGCACATCATGAGACAAAAGGGACAAGTATTAGGGTATACATGGACGATATCAGCATCGCCACACGGTCCAACGAACAGGCACACATCGACGCGGTACACAACATCCTGGACTTATTAGAACAGAACGACCTCTTTCTCAAACCGGAAAAATGCATCTTCCACGCTCCTAGCATTGATTACCTGGGGGTAATCATTGAAAAGGGGGTGACTCGAATGGACCCCATCAAAATTTCTGGCATCAAAGAATGGCCCACCCCAAAGAATGTCAAACAGGTACGATCCTTCCTAGGCTTCTGCAACTTCTACCACGCTTTCATCAGAAATTTTGCCACCTACGCACGACCCCTCAACAAACTCATGCGAAAGGACGTCAAATGGACATGGACAACCGCAGAACAAGAAGCATTCGACAAAATCAAGAAACTTGTCACAGAAGAACCAGTACTCGCACACGCCAACCTAGAGGATCAATTCGAACTGGAAGTGGACGCATCCAGATTTGCAGTAGGAGCAGTACTACTCCAATGCAAAGAAGACGGTAAAAGACATCCCTATCGCGTACTATTCAAACACCCTCAGCGCGGCAGAACGAAACTACGACATCTACGATTTAGAACTCTTGGCAATTGTCAAAGCACTCAGAAACTGGCGACACTACCTAGTGGGATCTCCACATAAGATCAAGGTTTTCTTGGACCATATGAACCTACAATACTGGCGCTCCCCACAAAAGATAAGCTGCCGAGTAGCCCAGGAAGTACTTGAACTCTCTGAATACGACATCGAGATTCACCACATTAAGGGAACAGCAAACGGAAGAGCTGACGCCCTATCTAGACGCCCAGACTACGACCAAGGAGAAGGCGACAACAAACACGTCACAGTGCTACCAGATGAGGTATTTGTCAGAGCAACATCACTAGACACCACCGAAGACCCACTCCGAATCAACGCCACCATATCAGTACAAGAAATGGAGAAAACCAACCCGATATACGCACAAGAGGCAGACAAGATATGCCCATGGGTGGACCCGCATGGTCTCAAATTGATCGAAGGCACATGGTACAAGGATGGAAGGCGTGTGGTCACCGGAGGCCTCCATGAGAAGCACGAAATCATCAAAACGCACCATGACCCTCCCATATATGGACATCCCGGAATCAGCCGAACCATCAAACTCGTGGAATGATACTACTGGTGGCCTGGACTATGCCAAGAAGTCATGGACTACATCAGGGGCTGCGCCGACTGTCAAAGAATCAAGGTCAACACTAAGACCATCAAAGCGCCCCTATGCCCAATATTCCCCAAACCGGAAGCTATGCCGTTCGAAACTATCGCTCTTGATTTCATCACTAAACTTCCTATGGCACAGAACTGCAACACTATCCTCACGATAACGGACCACGATTGCACAAAGATGTCCCTGTTCATCCCCTGCCAAGAGGAAATATCAGTGGAGGGAACCGCCGCCCTGTACGTAAAACACGTCTTTCCCCGATTTGGATTACCTGGCAAGATAATCAGTGATAGGGACCCGCGATTCGCATCAAAATTCACACGCGAATTATGCAAAATCCTCAGGATCGAACAGAATATTTCGACAGCCTACCACCTGCGGACAGACAGGCAATCCGAATGTACAAACCAGTGGCTGGAACAATACCTACGATTCTGGGTCAACAACGACAAGACGACTGGATCCACTACCTCCCAATGGCTGAGTTCACGCACAATAACTGGCCTAGCGAAACCACTAAAGAATCCCCGTTCCAGCTCCTTATGGGGTACAATCCATGTGCTGATTGGACCGATAGACCCTCGCCAATTCCACAAGTAGCGCTCAGGGTCAAACAGTTCAAAGAACTCCGCCAGCGCGCGCAGTCGCTGATGATCAAAGCGCAGCAGGGGTGGATCAAGGCAAAAGATACGCCCAAGTTCCAAATAGGGGATCAGGTATGGCTAGAAGGACACCACTTACGCACGCATCAGCCAACGGCAAAATTAGCGGCTAGACGCCATGGCCCGTTTAAGATCGTCCAGGTGATGTCCGCAGTCAACTACCGCCTAGAACTTCCCACACAGTGGCAGATCCACCCAGTGTTCCATGTGGATCTCCTTACGCCCTATCGCGAAACCCTCACGCACGGACCCAATTATCAGCGCCCACCGCCAGATCTAGTTGGTGGAGAAGAAGAATACGAAGTCAAGAAGATTCTAGACTCTCGGCGTTTCGGCAGAAGTCGCAAGTTGCAGTATTTGGTCAAATGGAAGGGATACCCAGACTCGGACAACCAGTGGGTCAACAAGGATGACGTGTTCGCAGACGACGCAATTCAGGAGTTCAAAAATTCCAACCCCACGAGAGAAATGCATATAAGTGCAGGGAAAATCCCAAGAGACGTCCCCATCTCCTTCCTCTCCTCTCACCAGTACTCATGCGCCCCTCATCCCCAGTCGAATTCTGATATGTCGTCGATACCGAGCTACCCGCACCTTACCGAGTACAGTCCATGCCACCGTCACCCCTGTCGTCTGCCCCTCGCCCTTCACCAACGAGGAGACCGTCCTCCTTCCCCCGTCATCCCGA
>JAKELG010000763.1:0-13134 GCA_021527035.1 Lactarius vividus | reverse complement strand
CCCCAGTCGACCAGCCTCACCCCCGGGACCCGACGAAGGCGGGGACCCGTACGATCCGGCGGAGCGCCTCGAGGCGCATCAATATTTACGTTACGCCACCCATCTCACCACGACACACTCGGAAACCCCCCCGCTTTGCGGACCCACCGGGGAAGCTATCACACTACCGACGCCGTATCCACCCACGGTTTGCCGCGATCCAGAGGAGGAATCTGTGCAGGAGACCGAGAGTCGTGCGGAGACACCCCCTCCCAGGGGGTACGAGTACAACAGGGGAGTCCACTATATTCCCTTTCAGATTCGCGACGCTCAGGAACGTCTTTGGCCGGCCCGGTATACTCAGCTCATCCTCACCGCCGACCCCTTCGTATTGGCCTTCCGAGCCAACTGCAACCAGCAGTACAGGAAACCCGTCCACGCCACCCCCTATTACGACGAGCAGTCCTCTGCCCCCGCTTACACCGACGACGACCTCACGTTCCTGCTCTCCGACGCAGGACTAGTCGACTCGGTCGACCAGGCGCTCCTCCATCAGAAGGATGCGACCCTCATCGCCGAGGTACACCGTTATCGCTGCATGACGCTTGGGTGGCGGGCACAACAACATCGCGTGGCGGCGGAGCAGATGAAACTGGAAAGGCTGGAGATAGAGCGCAACAGGTGCGTTGCCCGACTTCAGCGGGCGCATGCAGTGGACCGCATCGAGAACATTCGGGCCTCGCTTCACCGCGGACCCAAGGCGGAGCAGGATGCGGAAGAGATATCCCGCATCAGGGCGTTGCGCTCCGTAGGCACCAACCCTCTTGCCGTTATGCGCGGTCAAGCTGGGGCTTGACGCTGAAAAGGGGGTGATGTTACGTTTCGCTCTCGGACTGCTCGGCCCGGTCGTGGACTCTGACGTATCCGCGATGACTCGGTATGTCAGACGTAATGTGTCATGGACTTCGGATCTTGTTGCCTCGTGTCTCGGCTGACTGATGACTCCTATTGTTGTACGTACTGACGATTACGCCTGCTGACTGATGACTCTATTGTTGTACGTGTTGTGGATTACGACGACGACTGCGCATTCTATTATTAGGATACGCTACTTACGCTATTGGCTACTTACAAGTTCGAGCGGAGTCAGAACTAACTCCCTTACGTGTATTTAAGCTTGTAGTATTACGGACCAGGATCTCCATCTTGGTCTTCTTCCAATACCACCGTCTAACTCGTCTTCTGTGCTAAGGGCCCGCAGTCGCCCTTAAGTGAACTAGCTCCGGCATATCCCTTAGAGACCAAGAGGGATCCCCGTGACACTATCTCCATCTTCCACCGTGAATGGTAGATTCGCCAGTAGTACCTTATCCGCCTGGTACCACGTGTCATCTTGTCTTCGAATATCTCAACGCTCGAACCGCCCGTCCAACTCACTGCTACTACATCGTCGACAACCTCCAGTGGGAATACGTTCACACCGTCCCAAGTCCACCAGCAGGAGTACCCGTAGAAGAGACCCTTTACACGTATAGGGATTCCACCGGCACGTATCAACCTCATCCCGCAGTCTTTCCCCAATCGGACGTACACAGATTCTATCCCCGTGGGAACCCACGTTACAATAGTGCCTAAGTCAGGCAAACGTCCGTGGTAGACGTTACATTTTTGTTGGTGTGGGTTGATTTTGTTGGCCTGACATACAGCGCATCCCTTGACGTACTCTTCAACGTCTTCTCGTATAGTGGGCCACCAGTAGTCGCACCGTACTAGTTCACATGTATTGGCAATTCCGGGGTGGTGTAACGCTTCCACTGTAGCATCAGTCCGACTTGGACCAGTAGGAGGGCGTTTGGACTTAACAATGGTCTCGTCAGTACACGGACTTTGTCAACATGACTGTAACACCACAAGGGACCCCCTAAGGGAGTACGTGTGCCTCTTGGGTGAAGATACTCCTTGAGGATCTTTAGCAATGTGAAGACGAAGGGAAGAATTCAAAGCAGTGGATTGAAGAAGACCAAGATGGGGACTCTTGGTCTTCATGACTTGTCTTATATACATGCTGCAGGTTGCTTTAAAGCTCCCCTCCAATTGCCTGTAGCCAATGGCCTAACTAACTCAAACCCTAGTACAACTATCCTAGGAATTGGTCAGCCACCTTTACAGTATGACATCATGGATCCACAATCAAAGCCGAGACCATTATCGTACAGAAACCGAGACAGAACGTGACATCACCCCCTTTTCAGCTTGTGAGGCCCACCTCACGCGCCCTCACTGGCCCTTTCCTTTTTCTCCTTTCCCACCTTTTCCATCTCGTCCTCCATGCGGGTCATAATGTTGGCACGCTCGAGGTGGTAGATGCTAGCGAGCTTGGTGTCCTTCGCATCCTCCAGTTGCCAGGTAAGGTCGTTGATGCGCTTTTGCAAGTGCATCTCTTCATATGCAGCCTGCCAGAAGCAGTGCACTTCCTCAGTGAGGGTGACGTCCCCCAGGCGTTCCAGGATTTTGTTGAGTGGGTGGTGGTCGATGAGGAGGAAGAGTTCCTCATGGGCAATGAAGGTGCGGGCATCGCGCAGAAGTTGGGGAGTGGCATACACGGGCTTACCATAGATGAAAGGAGATCCTGGGACTACTCCGAGAACAAATGGGTCCCCGCCTCGTACGACCTGAATGTGGCTCGCTGAGGTGGTAGCACCTCCGGGGAGACGGATCATGAAGGGGATGGCATGCGTGCCCTGGTTGGTGCAGAACCCCTCGGGGACGATGACCCGCAAGGTGGGGTCATCCATGGCGATTCACGTATGACTAGCCATGTGGGGGGTGTTGATGTAGCCCCGGTGCATGGGGACTCCACAGGAGTTGACAAGGTGCGGAGTGGCCACAGGGTCGTCAGCGTGCGGTTGGATGTGAAGGTATGGGTGTTGGAGGGGGGTAGTGATCTTCATTGTCATCCTCATATGTACTGACATCCAATACTTTCTCCTTTCCCAAGCCATGTCCATCCTTTTCGCTGCTATGTGCAGCTGCTCATCCTGCCACTGCCGGGCCATCGCCTTCCACTCCTGCTCGTACCTCTCCATGGCCTTGGGGTCTTTCAGCACATTGCAGAGCTGATTGAAGTCTGAAGAGCTCATCTTCGGTAATGGGCATCTGGGTGAATTGTTGGCCTGTAGCCAGGTCAACAAGGTGGTAAGCTGGTCCTGAATCTCCGGTGATAGTTCTGGTCGTGGGCACAGGGAACCGCTGGAGCACCTGCAGGGCATCTTCAACGGTGATGGCACCCTCAGCAGATCCACCAACATGGCAGTGGGTGACTTCAGTCATGGGAGCAATGGTAGAGGAGAGGAGGTTTCAGAGGATAGCATTGTTCTGAGACCTGGTGCGAGGCATAGAATGGGAAATGGGAAAAGGTGGTGAGGACTTAATGATTCAAATGGCCGTCCTTTTATCCATTTTATCCTTGGGGTTGATTCGTTCATACTCCACCATGGCTTCTTCGGCAAATACGTCATCCTTATCGACCCACTGATTCTCCAAGTTGGGATACCCCTTCCATTTGATCAGATACTGGAGTCGCCTTCTTCTGCCAAAGTGCCAAGAGTCCAGAATCTTCTCGACTTCGTACTCCTCCTCGTTATCTACCAGATCCAGTGGCAGGCATTGGTAGTTTGGCCTGTGCGTGGGCGTTTCGCGATAAGGTGTGAGAAGACCAATGTGAAAAATGGGGTGAATACTCCACTGCGTGGGAAGTTCGAGGCGGTAGTTGACAGGGGACATCACCTGTACTACTCGAAAGGGTCTGTGGTGCTTTGCGGCCAGTTTTGCAGTTGGTTGATTGGTTCGGAGGTGTCGGCCCTCCAGCCACACGAGGTCCCCTTCTTTATACTTGGGTGTATCTTTGTGCTTGACCCATGACTTTTGTGCCTTGAACATGCATGCGAAGGCATGCTTTCTGGCCTCCTTGAACTGTTCTAGTTGTAAAGCCACCTGTGGGATGGGAGAGGGCCTATCTATCCAATCAGCTCGTGGGTTGTACCCAGATAGAAGGAAGAAGGGAGACTCTCGTGTGGTGTTATTTGGCCAATTGTTGTGCGTGAATTCTGCCATTGGTAAATATTGTGCCCAGTTGTCCTGTTGCTCGTTGACCCAGAAGCGCAGGTACTGTTCGAGCCATTGGTTGGTTTGCTCAGATTGTCCATCGGTGTGAGGGTGGTATGCCGTGGAGATGTTTTGTTGTATCCCCAGTATTTTGCAGAGTTCACATGTAAACTTGGACGTGAACCGGGGATCTCAGTCACTGATGATTCAGGACGGTAGTCTGAAGCGAGGGAAGACGTGGGTGACATACAATCTGGCAGTCCCTTCTGCAGTGACTTCCTTGTTGCAGGGGATGAAGACGGATGCTTTGGTGCAGTTGTGGTCTGTGACGGTTAGGATGGAGTCATATCCTTGAGATAGAGGTAACTTTGTGATGAAGTTGAGTGCTATCGTTTCGAAGGGGAGTGCTTCTCGTTTCATGTAGATTGGTTCTAAAGGTGCTTTCATGGGCCGGTTGTTCACTTTGTGTCGTTGGCACTCGGCGCATCCCTTGACATAGTCTTGGATGTCCTTGCGCATATTGGGCCACCAATAGTGTCGTTCAGTGAGTTGGGTGGTTTTGTTGATGCCTGGGTGTCCATAGATGGGGGAGTCATGGTGTGCGGAGATGATGGTTCATTGATCGTGTAGTCCCCCAGTGACTACACGTCTTCTGTCTTTGTACCAGGTTCCTGTGATGTCTTTTAGTCTGTGGGCATCTATCCACGGGCTTAGCTTAGCTTTTTCTTGTGCGTAGATTGGATTTGCTAGGGTCATCTCATCGGGGGAGATGAATGTCTGTTGATAGGGGAGTGTTTCATCGTCGGTGGTTAGGGCTCAGACGAAAAGTTTGTCTGGTAGTACAGTAACTTCTTCATTGTTGTAATGCTACCACGGTGTCAGTCCGACTTGGACTCTGTAAGAAGGTGTTCACGACTTAGCAAATCAAAGAGACTTTTGCAAGGTCTCTGTAATCCCATAGAATATAACGAGTGCAATCCACAACACTCGTCCAAGTAGTACTAAGGCAACTCCGAGTTGTTCGCTTGAAAGTGCCAGCGTCCTAGACATGAAGGTCAGGATAATAGAGATAGGAAATAGAAGGCGCGGAGGCCTGTAAGGAAAGCGAGTAGAAGGCAAGTGGTATTCGAAGAAGACCAAGATGGTGTATCTTGGTCTTCGCAGCCCACTATTTATACATGTTACAGAGGTAGCTTTAAAGCTCCTCTTCGACGTAGTGTCCACTAGCATAAGTAGCTCGAACCCTACTATTGCTATCCTAGGAATGAGTCATACTAGATATCACATGCTAGTACTCCTCGTGCTGACTGATCCATAAAGTCCATGACTAATATCTACTTACTATCGTAGCCATAACCGTATAGTAAGCGTCCACTTCAAATCTTTGTACCGTATAATGAGTCCTTGAAGTCCGACCGTGACAATTGTTGTGTTCCCCGTTGTTGTAATCTGGTTGTTGGGACAGGGCATCCACGTGTCCGTTGTTTTTGCCTTTGATGTGGTGGATCTCAAAGTTGTATTCCATGAGTTCTAGTACTTCTCGGGCCACTCGTCAGCTGATTTTTTGTGGATTTCTCCAGTACTGGAGGTTGAGGTGGTCGGAGAACACATTGATCTTGTTTTGGGATCCCACTAGCAGGGGTCTCCAATGTCAGAAAGCTTTGACGATAGCTAGGAGCTCAAGGTCATAGATGTCGTAGTTGTATTCTGCCTCTGTTAGGGTTGTGGAGAAGTAACCTATGGGGTGTCACTTGTTGTCTTCTTTTTTTTGCAGGAGCACAGCTCCTGTGGTGTATCCTGATGCATCGACCTCCAGTTCGAACTGCTTGGTGGGGTTGGGGTGTGTGAGTACCAGCTCACTGGTGATGCAGTTTTTGAGGGTTTGGAAGGCTTGTTCTTCCTCTTTTCCCCAGTGCCATTCAGTGTCTTTTCATGTGAGTTTGTTGAGGGGGCGCGCTATGGCAGCAAAGCCTTGAATGAATGCTTGGTAAAAATTGCAAAAACCAAGGAATGAGTGGACATCCTTAACTTTGGTTGGGGTTGGCCAATTTTTGATGCCTGCGATTTTGATGGGGTCCATGCGTGTCACCCCCTTTTCAAGGATTACCCCCAGGTAATCCATTCATGGCGAGTGGAAGAGGCATTTTTCTAATTTGAAGTAGAGGTCATGCTCTGCAGATACACAGAGTACGTCTTTGACAGCTTCTATGTGGTCGTCGAGGGAGTTGTTTGGTCCTGTTGCGATGCTGATGTTGTCAATGTATACACGAATGGTGGTGCCTAATGGCTCATGTTTTGTGATGACGTCCCTGAAGATGAAGTTCATCATTGATTGAAACGTGGCTGGGGAGTTGGTCAGGCTGAAGAACATCACCATTGGTTTGAAGAGTCCAAAGGGGGTTTTGAAGGCGGCTTTGCCTTCGTCTCCCTCCTTAATGCATATGTTGTTGTATCCCCACCATATGTCAAGTTTTGTGTATATGTGGGCATTGCTTAGGTCCGTAATGAGATCTGTAATGAGTGGAAGTGGGTATTGATTGCGGACGGTGTGTGCGTTGATCCGTCAGTAGTCCTGGACTGGTTGTAATTTTCCATCCTTCTTTTTAATGAAGAAGAAAGAGGATGCATATGGGGATATCAAGGGATGTATGTATCCTCGCTTCAACATGTCATCTAGCCAGTCCTTCAGAGCCTGCTTGTTGCTTAGCAGCATGGGGTACACTTTGCAGTCAATGGCCGCCGGTGTCCCTGGTTTGAAGTCTATTGCCTGATCCCAGGGTCGTGGTGGTGGGAATCTGTGTGATGCTTCTTCGTTAAAGAGACGATTGAAGTTTTGGTATGGCTTCAGGAGTTCCACAGCTGTGGTATATTGTTGCGCGGATATGGCCAGTTCAGTAGCTGTGGTTTGTAGTTGGAAGTCTCCTTCCAACTCCTTGATTATGTCTTCTTTTTCTTCCTTGGTGAGTGCTTTCACGATGATGGTCTTTCGGTGTAGTAGGTGTGGGTTCAGGGATTGGATTACGATTGGGAGCATGTCTTCGTGGATGACTGTGTTTGACCACTTGATTTCTGGGTCGTAGGTAGCCAGCCATGGGTATCCAAGGACGATGTCTTCATCCCTGATGTCTGTGATGAAGAACCTCATTTCCTTGTATATGTTTTTAGTGCGTACTCCAACGTCAACGCAGTGGGTGATACTTCCCAATTTGTTCTCAGTGTTGTCTATATTCCATATTTTGCGGGGGCGATTGAGTTTGATCATTCCAAAGCCCATTCGTTGCGTGAATGCGGGCTTCATGAAGTTGTTGGTAGCTCCTGAGTCTACCAATGCTCTGATGTCAGCCATGTTATAACTTGTGCGAATGGAAACTGGAACTCTCATAGATCGGTAGCGAGTAATGATTACACTGTTACAATTGACTGCCCTTACCCAGGCCGTTGGGTTCAGGCGTTCTGAAAACCCTCTACTCCCATTAGTTTCTGGAGTACGAGGTCCTTGACATCATCTCCTTCCCCTGCTACTCCAGTAATCCAGTTGGTGGCCTCCTGTTCGGCAGATGGGGCAGTGTTGGTTGTGCGGATACTGGGCCCTTCTTCCTGTGCGTGATAGTTGGTTTCCGTCATCCGGCTGGAGCTTGGTTGTCCCCATTGTTGGTGCTTGTCCAGGCACTGTACACAGTCTTGTGAGAAGTGGCCTATTTTTCCGCAGTTATAACAGGTGACATTCCTTGTGTCCCTTCTTTGCCCCCCTCTTCCCCTGTTCCATCCTGGCCCTCCTCGTGGTGGGAATGGAGGTTGCAGATTTCGTGGCCAGTCTGTGAGGAAGTCTTCCGCTCCCACCAGGTGGGCCCTTGTTCAATCGGCAGAAGTGTCCATAGGTTCATATCATGGTGGCAGGGGAATGTTCCTAGGTTGCCACCTGTAGTTAGGTGGTTGTCCCCCCCATCTGGCGTTTTGGGGTTGTGGTTGCGGTTGTTGGGCTTTTTGTGAGCGTAGGTTGAGGTTTGCTTTCATGTGGATGTATTGTTGTTGGCAGCGCATGACCGCCTCCTTCCACTGGTTGAAGGATTGTGGGTTGTCCAGCGTATATACTTGTTCATATAATTGGCGTGGCAGTCCTCCAGTGAACAGGTCGATAGTTTGTGGTTCGTTAAGGCAATAATGAGCCTTCCATGCGAGCCGTTCAAATTCGGTGACGTACGTGTCAATGTCTCCGTTGATCATCTTGAGTCCTCCCTTGAGCTTGGATTGGGCTTGTTCCTTTTCAAGGGTGTTGGTGAACCTTTGTCGGAAGCTGTTGGCCACCTTGTTCCAGAGTGTCATGGTTGGAGCTCGAAGGACTCATATTACGGTACGAAGGTGGAAGTGAACGCTTACTATATGGTTATGACTACGATAGTAAGCGTAGATTAGTCATGGACTCACCATCAGTCAGCAGGGGTCGTGGTAGCATGTGATAGTTACCATGACTCATTACTAGGATAGCGATAGTAGGGTTCGAGCTATTATTGCTAGTAGTAGTCGCCTTAGAGAGGAGCTTTAAAGCTGCCTCTGCAACATGTATAAATAGTGGGTAGTAAAGACCAAGATACGCCATCTTGGTCTTCTTCTCAATACCACTACTCTCGCTCATCTGCAAAGGGGCTTTGAAGCCCTCCTACTTCTAAGAGGGAACGGCCCTTCTAAACCCTGACCTACGAGTCTAGGATCCTGGCCCTTTCAACACGTCAAGTCGGAGTTGCCTTAGTACTACTAGGGCGGATATTGTGGATCGCCTTAGTCGTATTCTACGGACTTACCAAGACCCTACGAGCGGGTCAACATCTAGCTAAGTCGTGAACGCCTTCATACGAGTTCAAGTCGAACTAAAGCACTGTGGTAGCGTTACACAGAGGGCCTCATTATTTCATGATATTCCAGCTTGTATTTGGCTGTTCAGCCAGGTTAGGAGTGCTAACACCCATTCGCTGATGTTGACCCCTTTAATGAAAGAGAGGAACAACAGTGCTCGTCGGTATGGGGTAGCCATAGTGGGGACATCACCATTTATTCCCCAGTACACGTGCCACTGCGTGAGGAAGGCTTCTACTTTTGCTCGGTCTCCGTCGAATATTGTTGGGGTTTCTCCTATTAATTTGTCCTGGGCTCCTGGTCCTGCTCCGGCGGGAGCGTCAGGTAGTCCTCCTCCTCCAGGTGGTCCACCTCCTGGGAACCCTCCTGGGAATCCTTCTCCAAATCCTCTTGGTGGTCCACCTGGTGGTCCTCCTCCCAATGGTGGGTCTGGTTGGTCGGGGCCAATTGCTCTAGCAATGGCTGCGTCGTCTGCAGTCATGTGGTGTCCTGTGTGTGGGTTAATAGGTAGGAGGATTGCTTCTGCTTCTTCGTGGATCCTTTGTGCTTCTTCTTGCGCCATTTGCGCTAGCTGTTCAGTGGTGTAGGTGGCGGTGGCCATGTTGGTTGCTGGGGAGAGTACGTTTCTGGTTTCTGGTTCCTGAATGCGGAGGGACTCAGCTTGTCAGACGAGGCTCTGCTCGTCTGTGTTAGCAGGTATTGGTGAGGGGCTTCGACTACTTTCTGACTCTTCTGGTGTGTGTGACTCAGATTCACTTTCTTCAGTCTGCCTGTCAATGTGTCCCCACGAGTTTTGGTCAGCGGGCACATCTCTGACGTTGATATCGCAGCGGTAGTTCGGTCCTGCTGGTCTGACCATGTCCCAGCAGTGGTCTACAGGGTTCCAAGTAACTTCTACCCAACACAAATGGTCAAAATTGAACTCAACGGGTTGATAGCGTGTAGGGGCCACTGCAAAGTCTACAAAGTATCCTTCGTCATCTCGGTATTCTCTCCAGCGAGCTTCCTTGAGGAAGATGAGTGGTACGTTGTGGCTCCCCCTCCTTTCTAGGGAGTAGGGTTGGAAATTGGTCCAACGTTCTCAAGTGGTGAATGCCACAGTAGCTATCTTGGTCTTAATGTAAAGCTTCCACTGTAGCGTCAGTCTGACTTGGACCAGTAGGAGGGCGTTCAGACTTAACAACAGTCTCATCAGTACACGGACTTTGTCAATGTGACCGTAACACCACAAGGGATCCTCTAAGGGAGTACACGTGCCTCTTGGGTGAAGATCCTCCTTGAGGATCTTTAGCAATGTGAAGACAAAGGGAAGAATTCAAAGCAGTGGATTGAAGAAGACCAAGATGGGGACTCTTGGTCTTCACAACTCGTCTTATATAAATGCTGCGGGTTGCTTTAAAGCTCCCCTCCAATTGCCTGTAGCCAATGGCCTAACTAACTCAAACCCTAGTACAACTATCCTAGGAATTGGTCAGCTGCCTTTACAGTATGATGTCATAGATCCACAATCAAAGCCAAGACCACTATCGTACAGAAACTGAGACAGAACATGACATATTTGAAGAAGACCAAGATGGGGATCCTGGCCTGTACTACTGCAAGCTTAAATATACATAAGGGAGCCAGTTCTAGCTCCACTTGAACATGTAAGTAGCCAATAGTGTAAGTAGTGTGAACCCTAGTACAACAATCCTAGGAATCGGTCATCCTTATTGTAATATCGTACATGTACAACAATAACAAGCATCAGTCAGCGTAGTAAGCCTTATCACGTACAACATAGAGGCAATCAGTCAGCGGAACACAAGGCAGTAAGATCTGAAGTCCATGACACATTACTACTGACACGTCAGGTCATCACGATCATGTCAGAGTTCACAACCAGGCCAGGCAGTCCGAGAACGAAACATAACAGTGGTGTTGTTGTGGTGGTTATAAGGGACTACGTAACCTGGGTCCCCTTTCTCTGTTTGCCAAAAGGCTACTCCTAGGAATTTCTTCGGAACATTATGTTCTCCTCTTCTATCAATATGATATGGTTGGAATGGTACCCAAAGGTCTCTGGTCATAATCTTGGTGGAAGCCATGTTGAAGGATCTTGGTCTTAATGTAACGTCTACCACGGACGTTTGCCTGACTTAGGCATTTGAGTGACATGGGTTCCCTCGCAGGTAGTATCGGTGGTTTGTGCAGAAAGTACTGGTAGAGTCTTGATAGGTGTAAAGGGGGAAACCTAACGGGATGTTGTGTTACGTTTTGCCTCGGACTGCCCGGCCTGGTTGTGGACTCTGACGTATTCGCGATGACTCGGTATGTCAGGAGTAATGTGTCATGGACTTCAGATCTTACTGCCTTGTGTCTCGGCTGACTGATGAGCCCTATTGTTGTACATGATTGCGATTAGGCTTGATGACTGATGATTCTATTGTTGTACGTGTTCTGGATTACGACGACGACTGCGCATTCTATTATTAGAGTACGCTACTTACGCTATTGGTTACCTACGAGTTCGAGCGGAGCTGGAACTAGTTCCCTTACTTGTATTTAAGCTCGTAGTACTGTAGACCAGGATCCCCATCTTGGTCTTCTTCGAATACCACCATCTCTACTCGTCTTCTGTGCTAAGGACTTGCGAAGTCCTTAAGTGAGCTAGCTCCGGTATATCCCTCTCCGACCAAGAAGGGATCCCCATGACCTTATCTCCATCTTCACCTTGTGAATGGTAGATCAGCTGACCGTCACCTACCCGCCTGGTACCACGTGTCACCTCGTCTTTGAATACCTCAACTCCCGCACCGCACGCCCAACTCACTGTTATTACATTGTCGACAACCTCGACTGGGAATACATTCGCAAAGTCCCCAGCCCACCTCCGAACGTCCCCGTAGAAGAGACGTTGTACACCTACAGGGATTCCACAGGCACGTATTGGCCACATCCCGCAGTCTTCCCCGAGCACTCGGACAACCACAGGTTTCACCCCCGAGGGAACCCACGTTACAACAGCGTCTAAGTCAGACCAGCGTCCGTGGTAGACGTTACATTAAGACCAAGATCCTTCAACGTGGCTTCCGCAGTAACAACCCGCGATCTTTGGATCCCATTCAGACCGTATCACATCGATAGAAGAGGGGAACGCAACGTCCCTAAACAATACCTCAAAGGAGCCTTTTGGCAGACAGAGCAAGGAGACCCAGGCTACATAGTCCTTTACACTTACAAGGACGGCAAAACCGGACTTATCCCGGTAGAATTCAATTTCGACCACACTTGTTGGACAGAAATCAGGTGGGACGAACTCCACGGCAAGCTACAAGTCGTCAGACCCGCAGGATCAGGCCTTCACCTCGACATTCGTCAAAGCGAAACAACTACTAGAGACCAGTGGGGACCTATCGACGGACAAGAAGAAGAACCAGTCCGCTCCCCAACCCCCAAGACACCTGCACCTTCCCCATCTTTGGGAAGCAACCCCGAAGAAATCCGTATTCTCGAAGCACAAGCAGAAGAAGAAGAAGCGCAATTGGGATTACTAGCTGAGTCCATCCCTACAGACATGACTACTACAGTCACCGAACAACCAACCACATTCCAGGAACCCACGCGTATTAGCCGCGGTGGAGGACCCCCACCAGGAGGACACGGGGGTGGAGGCGGAGACAACGGAGGAGGAGACCCCGAAGGACCCCTCTTCACGGGACCAAACGTGTCAAGCGGAACCAAGCCCGAGAAATTCATGGGCAAAGAACCCCTCGTGTTCACCGGAGACCGCACTAAAGTTCAACAGTTCCTTACTCAATGGGAGCTGTTTGTGGAAACCAACTACGACAACCCTGCATTCACTCTCCCCTACCGCAAAGCGCTGATTTTCCTCAACTACATCCAAGGGGACCACGTCAATGAGTGGGTCCTCTCCACCACCAAGTGGGTCAAGGCGTACAAGGCCAAACATGGACCTTACGACAGGTGGATCTGGGAAGCCATCAAACTCGGCTTCCGCAACACGTTCGCCGACACACTCAAGAAGGAGAGAGCGCAACAAGAACTTCAGAAAGGTTTCCGAATGGAAGGGCAAGACATTGACTCCTACGTCGCCAAATTCGAAAAGGCAGTCAGAGAAGCGGGATATCGCTTCGACGACTCTCTGGTCCTCGACAAGTTCACTGGCGGACTCCCGGTGGAACTTTACAAGAATGCGTA
>JAKELG010000762.1:0-13138 GCA_021527035.1 Lactarius vividus | reverse complement strand
CGGTGACCAGGAACCGCATTTCTTTCCCTAACCCTTTGGTTTGTACTTCTAGATCCACGCAATGGGTGATTTTACCCCCTTTGTTGTGCGTGCCGTCGATATTCCAGATCTTTCGATGACGGTCTAGTTCTTTGAGGCCTAGCCTCATTCGTTTGACGAAATCCGGATGTATGAAGTTGTTGGTGGCTCCGGAGTCCACTAGTGCTCGTTTATCGGCCATGGCGTAACTTGCGCGCAATGAAACTGGAACATGCATAGATTGATAGCGCGTTATGAACACAGAATTACACCGTAATGCCCTCACCCAGGCCGTCGGGTTCAGGCGCTTTGAAAATCCTCTCGCCCCAATAGGTCCCGAACTACCAAGTCTCTGGCTTCGTCGTCGAGGTTTCGAACTCTGTTTATCCAGCTGGTCGCCCATTCTTGTGGCGTATCAGTGGTGGCGCGGGCGCCGCGGCTACTGCCGCCGTCTTCTTCGAATTGGATCAGAGGTTCGTCTTGGACGCTCTGGACCTCCTCTATGAACGCCCCCCTTCCTTGGCGGGGTTGCCAGTTCGCATTGGTTCGCGGTTTACGTGGCTGGCGGCAGTCGCGTGACATGTGCCCGAGTTTCCCACAGTTGTAACAGTTGATGTTCTTCATGTCTACAACTCCTTTTCCTTGGGATCGCCCTCCTTGTGTCGTGTACGGGGGTCGAGTGTAGTCAATTTCTTCAGAGCCTGCAAGTCGAGCGCGGACTCTTCCTGGAGTGGTGTCCATGGCGTCCGGGTGATTCCGGAAGGCCTGCCATCCTTGGCGTTGCTGTTGGGGACGGTTTGGAGCGTTGAAAGTTCTAAGGGAAGTGTTGCCTGGCTTACCAGGTCCCGGGGGTTTACGTCCCCCCAAACGCGTTTGGAGATGCATCCACTTGCGCTGCTGCTCTAGCGCGGCTACTTTCCATTGTGCGTACGTGTTTGGGCTGTGGAAGTTGTAGGCGTTCTTGTATAATTCTACCGGGAGTCCGCTGGTGAATTTGTCCAGGACGAGCGAGTCGTCGAAACGGTATCCCGCTTCTCGGACCGCCTTCTCGAATTTGGCGACGTATGAGTCGATGTCTTGTCCTTCCATGCGGAAACCTTTCTGGAGTTCTTGTTGCGCTCTTTCTTTTTCGAGAGTGTCGGCGAACGTATTGCGGAAGCCAAGTTCGATAGCTTCCCAGATCCATTTGTCGTAGGGGCCGTGTTTGGCCTTGTAGGCCTTGACCCATTTGGTGGTGGAGAGGACCCACTCGTTGACGTGTTCTCCCTGGATGTAGGTCAGGAAGATTAGTGCTTTTCGATAGGGGAGGGTGAACGCAGGGTTGTCGTAATTGGTCTCGACAAACAACTCCCATTGAGTGAGGAATTGTTGAACTTTGGTGCGGTCTCCTGTGAAGACGAGGGGTTCCTTGCCCATGAACTTCTCGGGTTTGGTCCCGCTTGATACGTTGGGTCCGGCGAAGAGGGGTCCTCCCGGGTCGCCTCCTCCGTCATCTCCTCCTCCTCCTCCTCCATGTCCTCCTGGAGGGGGGCCTTCTCCACGGCTGATGCGCGCAGGTTCCTGGAACGTGGCAGGTTGCTCGGTGATAGTAGTGGTCATATCTGTGGGGATGGACTCAGCTAATAATCCTAGCTGCGCTTCTTCTTCCTCTGCTTGTGCTTCGAGGATGCAGATTTCTTCTGGGTTACTCCCTAATGAAGGGGATGGTGCTGGTGTCTTCGGGGTAGGGGATCGGACTGGTTCTTCTTCTTGTCCGTCTATGGGGCCCCACTGGTCTCTGGTGGTGACTTCGCTTTGTAAGATGTCGAGTTTGAGGCTTGATCCAGCCGGTCTGACGACTTGTAGTTTGTAGTGGAGTGCGTCCCACTTGAGTTCTGTCCAACAAGTGTGTTCAAAGTTGAATTCTACCGGGATGAGTCCGGTTTTGCCGTCCTTATAGGTGTAAAGGACTACGTAGCCTGGGTCTCCTTGTTCTATTTGCCAAAAGGCCTCCTTGAGATATTGCTTGGGGACGTTGCGTTCCCCTCTTCTGTCGATATGGTACGGTCGGAATGGGATCCAAAGGTCGCGGGTTGTTACTGCGGAAGCCACGTTGAAGGATCTTGGTCTTAATGTAACGTCTACCACGGACGTTTGCCTGACTTAGGCGCTGTGTAACGTGGGTTCCCTCGGGGGTAGAATCTGTGCGTGTCCGATAGTGGGAAGACTGCGGGGTGAGGCTGATACGTGCCGGTGGAATCTCTATACGTATAGAGAGTCTCTTCGATGGGGACTCCTGCGGGTGGACTGGGGACGGTATGGACGTATTCCCACTGGAGGTTGTCGACAATGTAATAGCAATGGGTGGGTCGAGCAGTTCGAGCGTTGAGATATTCGAATACGAGGTGGCACGTGGTACCAGGCGGATATGGCACAACTGGCGAATCTACCATTCACGGAGGAAGATGGAGATGAAGTCACGGGGATCCCCCTTGGTCTCTAAGGGATATGCCGGAGCTAGCTCACTTAGGGACGCTGCGAGTCCCTAGTACAGAAGACGAGTGAATAGTGGTACTTGGAAGAAGACCAAGATGGGGATCCTGGTCCGTAATGCTACGAGCTTAAATACATGTAAGGGAACCAGTTCCAGCTCCGCTTGAACTTGTAAGTAGCCAATAGCGTAAGTAGCGTAGTCTATCAATAGAATGCGCAGTCGTTATCGTAATCCCAATCACGTACAACAATAGAGACATCAGTCAGCAAGCGTAATCGACAACACGTACAACAGTAGGGATCATCAGTCAGCGAGACACGAGGTAGCAAGATCCGAAGTCCATGACGTATTACTCCTGACGTACCGAGTCATCGCGAATACGTCAGTGTCCACAACCGGGCCGGCAGTCCGAAACGTAACACCATTGAAGCTAAGCAGTTCCATGAAAAAGTTGAACTCCCCAAAGCTTACCAGCAGTTCTCAAGAATCTTCAGCAAGGAAGCCTCGAATTGTTTCCCCCCTTTGAGGCCATGGGACCACACCATCAAGTTCAAGGACAACACCCCTCCATCAATCGACTGCAAGGTTTATCCAATGACCCAAGAAGAAGATGGAAAGCTTAAGGAGTTCCTAGACAAACAACTAAAGAAGGGGTACATAAGACCATCAAAATCCCCCTACGCCTTGTCCTTCTTCATCAAGAAAAAAGATGGAAAGCTTCAACTGGTACAAGACTACAGAAGAATCAATGCCATCACTATTCGAAACCAATACCCCCTACCCCTCATCTCAGACCTCATAATGGACCTCAGCTGGGCACACACATATACCAAACTCAACATCCGATGGGGGTACAACTGTAGCAGTATGACTTCTCGCTATGCCAAGTCAAGTGAAGGAAGTTGAACTGCCAAGGGCAAAGACTCAACTTGACGTGGAGATAAATCACGCGCCGAACTTACAGTCAACGTGGAGCGTGTATGCACTAAGAGCACCTTTATACAAGGGGCAAGCACACAATGTCTCACGGTGGTAAGCTGAGTGGAGAACCAAGAGGACAAGTTAGATAGGCAGATAGTAGGAAGTACAGATGAATACGCACCTGAGTGGAGAACCAAGAGGACAAGTTGGTTCCACTCAGGATGCTACAGGCAAGCTTAAGTATCTACTGCAGCTGAGATTAAGTTGGAGCTTGAACACTGTTACTAAGTGTAAAGTAAGTAGCTATGACTAAAGAGCTGACGCGTCGTGTCTATTAATAGCCTTATCTTTCATGCTGACTGATGCACTGTCATCAAGGCTGACTACGTATGATGTGTCGCTGAGTAAAACCTAATACAGCGCGTAATACATGCCTACTAAGCGTAATCTAGAATGTACTAGAAGGTTCTATCCTTATCTACCAGTCAACAGAGTCTGTCCGTATATAGAACATGACCATAATGGGATATCCCTTATGAAGATATACTTTCCCATGGTCATGTGACTGAAGGTGCACGATATTTCACGTGACTAACTAGAGAACGTGATGGCAGGTCATGTGATCCACAAAAGGCGAAAATGAACGCAGTCCGTGACATCACCCCCCTCCTTAAGGGCTGACGTCCGCAGTTGGCCTCTGTGTTAACAAATGGATTCTGCCAAGGTAAGGACGTGTAAAGGAGAGCCGCTATTTTTCTGGGAGCGCCCGGGTTCTGTTGATGGAACTGCTCAACTTTTTCAGGGGCGTTTGCCAGATTCTTTGCGGGTTCCCATGTGTCCTCGCCTTTGCCATACCCTTTCCAGCGAACGAGGTATTTCAGAGTACGACCAAAGAGTTTGGAGTCTCTTATGTGGTCTACTTCGTACTCTTCTTCTCCCTCAATAACGACTGGATCAGGAGGAGGCGGTAGCAGGCCATTACTTCATTCCCTTTATAAGGAGAGAGGCGGTCCACAGTGGAATACATCGTGGATACGCAGTGCAGGGGGGAGTGCAAGCTTATAGTTGACGTCACTTAAGACTTTGGTGACTTCAAATGGGCCTAGTTGTTTAGGGCCCAGTTTGGACGACTGCTGATGTATCTTAATCTGCTTAGCTTGCAACCAGACTTTATCCCCGACGTTGAAGACGTATGGCTTATGTCTTTGTTCAATGTCTGTCTGCATTCGCTGTTTACTTAAGCGAAGCACTGCCTCTGCAGTCCTTTCTAGAGGAAGTCAGCTTTTGAAGACGCTTATCGAGTGTTGGGATGCCGGTAGGGTCCTGCCAGTGGGAATTGTGAAGTCCAGGCATATAGCCGTAGAGTAGCTCAAAGGGTGTATGACCCGTGGCTGAGTTGAGTCTACTATTTATCATGAATTCCGCTGTAGGAAGCAGGTCTGCCCAATCATCCTGTCTTTTGCTAATGAACAAGCGCAAGTAGACTTTCTACTTCTTGATTTTTGCGCTCTACCTGTCCATTGGCTTGAGGGTGATAGGCTGTGGTAAGACCTGCGTCTATCCCTAACCGTTTGTAGAGGGCATGCATGCTCCTTGCAGCAAACTGGGGTCCGTGATCGCTTATGATTTTACGCGGGATCCCGTGCAAGGGAAAGACTTGCTCGAAGTAGATGGATGCAACCCCATCAGCCGTAATCTGAGATGTCACTGGGAATAGATGGATCTGTTTCGTGTAGTGATCCACTACGTTAAGGATCATATCCTTTCCACGTGACATGGGCAGTGGACCGATTAGATCGATCCCGATTATCTGCCATGGACCCTCAGGTACTTCTTGTGGCTGAATAATTGCTTTGGGGTGTAGATCTTTGCGGTAGCATTGGCATTGATCACATCCTTCTACATATGAGGCGATAAAGCTTGCCATGTGTGGCCACCAATAGTAGCGGCTAACTAGCTCGATGGTTCCGTTCTTTCCAGGGTGACCGGTTGTAATCGTATCGTGGCATGACTTAACCACGTCGTGACGTAAAGCGCGGTCGTTGGGAACATAAAGTTTCCCCCTGTGATAGACTAAACCATCTTCTTCCTCCCACAGCGTGACTCCATCCGTAAGAGCCTTAGGAGCAGTCTTTTGTAACGATTTAAGACCCTCGATGACTTCGGCTTCTTTTATGGATGCAAGTCTGATGCGACTGCCCAGGGAGTCTACTTCTGGCATGAAGTGGGCTTGTGCAGCGTTGAGGAAGTGCTCAGGTCTTAAGACTTGGACCTGGCAATTGTCCTCATTATCCTTGACATGATCTTTTGAGAATCGGCTTAATGCATCGGCATGCATAGAATCTCCTTTTTTGTAAGTGATTTTGAAGGTGAAGTGACTTAGGTATAATGCCCAGCGAGCTTGCCGGCAGTTTAAGTCCTTCATACTGGCCCACCATTCCATGTTTTTGTGGTCAGTGATCACTTCAAAAGAGATGCCTTCGAGGAAGTGTCTCCAGTCCTCTAAGGCGCAGATTAAGCCGAGCATTTCTCTGTCATAGATCTCGTAATTGCGTTCCTCTTTGCTCATAGACTCGGAGCGGTACGCGACAGGGTGCCAAAGACCATCGGGATACTTTTGCGTGAGTATGCCGCCTGTAGCAAATCCAGATGTGTCTGTCTCAACACGCGTTGGTAACTGTGGATCGTACACCTGTAGAATGGGTTCCTGTACGAAGCGTTCTTTTAGCGTGTCGAAGGCATTCTGCTGCTCCGGATTCCAGTGCCATGTAGTGTCCTTCTTCGTTAGGTCATGCAAGGGTCGGGCGATGGCCGCGAAGTCCTTGATGAACCTACAATAGAAGTTGGCGAACCCAATAAAAGCCCTTACTTCTTTCAGGGTTGTTGGGGTTGGCCACTCCTTTACTGCGGAGACCTTGCCAGGGTCCATCTGCACTTCTCCGGGGGTAATAATCATTCCCAGGTACTCCATTTCGCGCTTCTTGAAATCGCATTTCTTGGGTTTGAGGTAGAGGTCATGATCCTGTAGTCTCTGTAACACCTCTCTTACGACTTCTCGATGGTGTTTCAGGTCGTGACTGTAAATCAGGATGTCGTCCATATAGACGGTGACCTCTCCTCTTGCGATAAGATCCGCGAATACGGCGTTCATAAGGGCTTGGAAGGTTGCAGGGCTGTTAGTCATGCCAAAATACATGACTTTTGGTTTGTATAGCCCGCAATTGGTGACAATAGCTCCCTTCCATTCGTCTCCTCTTCGGATTCGAATATTGTGATAGCCCCATCTTACGTCAAACTTAGTGAAGTACTCTGCTCCCTTCAACTGGTTGATGATATCAGCTGCAAGTGGAAGTGGATATTGGTTTTTGATGGTGATCTTATTAAGACGCCGATAATCCTGGACGAGGTGGAGTTTTCCATCTTTCTTTTTAATGAAGAATACTGGTGATGCCATCGGTGACTTGGACGGGACCAGATATCCTTTACTAATGTGCTCGTCTAGGAATTTATCCAATTCCACTTGTTCTGCAGGTGACATGGGATACGTCTTGACTTTCCAGTGTTTTACTGCTTCTGGTTCTAAGTCTATGGCGTGATCCCACGGTTGATGCGCTGGGAGTCTCTGGGATTCTTCCTCAGAGAAAACTTTTGTGAAGTTGCGATAGTGTGGAGGTACCATTTCTTCAAAGGTCTTCTTGGGCTTTGCGTTTATTGCTTTCTCAGCAATCTGCTGGGAATACGTAAAGCCTGCTAGACAGAAGACTTCGTCATGGACCGTGTCCAGCACTTTCTCCGCAAGGAGACGGCAGTGTTCCATTCAGTTCGCCATAATGCGCATCACCTCTATCTCACACTCCTCAGGCGCTATTTCAGCGGCAGAGTTGAGACGCATTGTGCCTTCCTGCCAATCTATTTGCGGATTCTGATTCCTGAGCCAAGGTAGCCCCAAAATGACATTCTCTGGTCCTAATGAAGTGACGTAAAAGTCGTACTTTTCTTCAGTTGGGCCGACTTTGAGTTTTAGTCTAACTTTATGGGTGATGCTACCAGCTTTGTTGAGAGTCCCGTCTATGTTATAGAGGAGGATTGGGCTCTCAAGAGGAATCTGCAACATTTTATGGCGGTCAGCGTACTTTTTGTCCAGGAACAACGAAGTTGCTCCAGAGTCTACCATTGCTGCTACTTTTACAGTACGATGACATCTGGATAAATAGACACTAATATGAAAATGGGATTTTTTATCTTTTGTTTTGGGAATAATAAAAGAAGATGAAAGTGCTGCATTAGAATTCATCACTTGCGGCACGGCTACACTCAAAACCGATGTCCTTGGGACTGGTTGAGGAGCTATTTCAGAGTAGGAACTAGATATAATGTTCATCTTGGAGGCAGATGTAGATGTAGAAACAGAAGACGACGAAACTGAGACATCACTACTATCTAACTTACAGGCAATCACTGGGTACATAGGAACTACAGAATTTGAGTCCGAAACAAGGCGAGTCCTAAGACATATTTTACAAAGACAGGAAGCCGAGTCAAAGTCTGTATTTGAGGGGCTGGCTGCAGCTATACGCGACCCCTTATCTAAAAAGCCGCTTTGAGAGCCTCAATGGTCTCCTGCTGCTTTTTCACCATCTCCATCAATTTTGCCACGTCTGCCTGGGACGTCTTTGGCTGAGAGGTATTGGAGGAGGTGGCCACGGCCACTGGACTGGATGAGTTTGCTGAGGAGGGAGGGGCTGAGGATTCCGTCATAGCTGCAGCTTTCGCTTTGGCCGGTTTCCCTAGCTTTTTGATCATACAAACGGGGGCACGGTGACCAGCTTTCTGGCACCAGTTGCAGATGTCCCGTTTGTGATTCCCGTCCTTTTTTGTATGGTCCTTGGACCCGCAACCATAACACTTCCCCTGCATCCACTTTCGATACTCCGCTTGGTTCTTGAAGAACTCGTCCTTCCCTTTGTTGCCTTGCAAACTTTGTTGGCGTGTAGTGTCAACTTGCATGGCATCCAGGTCATGAGACGCGGGTGGATTAGTCTTTCCAGACTTTTCTGCATGGTGCTGGCGGAGACATTGGTCGATAAGTGTGGCCGTAGCCTTGAGATCGTTGAAAGTGTCTTGCTTCCGTTCGGTGGTGGCGAGAATGTCTTTAATCTCGTCATTGAGACCGGTATAGAAGTGGTCGCAGAGGTCGGCTTTCGACCATCCAGTCTGTCCGCTGTACTGCTCGAATATTGACGTATATTCGGCGACGGACTTCTTCCCTTGTTTTGTCTTTTTGAGCTCCTCCCAGGCGATGTCGCGGACATCCATTGGGGAGAAGCGGCAGTTGAATTCTTTAACGAAATTATCATATATCCCCACGAAGGGGAATGAGCCTGCATTGGCCGCCTTGAGGTAGGGGAGAGCCCAGGTCTTGGCTTCTCCTTCCATCAAGTTCAAGGCGGCAGCGATCCACCTCTCTTCTATCGGCATCCAAGATTGAAGGATCGGCTCCCATGTATTGAGAGCATCTCCTTGTGAGGAAGCCCAATTGTGGAAGGCGGCAAGGAAGTGACGGGCGTCTGTAGAGTTGCCCTTTCCGTCCCATGCTTTGGGGCAGGCCACTATGTCCTTGCCACCGACCTTCTTAGGCTTGGCCTGGGTGGCGGCCACCTGCTGGGTTAGGTCAGAGACCTGTTGTGCAAGGTGGCCCATAGCCAGTCCGAGTTGGTTTATAAGATTGATACAATCTTGGATGGTGGGAGGGGGAGGTGGTACTGTAGGTGCGGGGGCCGGAGCGGGATCCGGTTGGGTGGTGTGAGATGAGGATGAGGATGACGCCGACATTTTCTCTAATTCTTCTTCGTGTTTCCTTTTGTCTGCTTGGTACTGAGCCTCTCTAAAATCCTGTAGGAGCGCTAGTTGCTCGTCGGGATGTAGGTCGTCCCAATCCTGGATTCATCCCATGTACTCCTTCTCTTGCTTAGAGAGGGGAGGGAGGGCGAATTTCGAGTGAACTCCTCGAGGATACTGAGCCTGAGCTAGACGAGCTTTGGCTTTGCCTTTCAGAGCCACGATCTACTTTGATTGGGGACGGGGGGCGAGAGAGGGCAGGGACAATTTCCTCGGCAAAGAGGATAAGATCTTCAATGGTGAAATCAGTTCCTGGAACAGTTGTGGTTCCGGGATACTCTTCTTTGAGTACTTGACGTACACCAGGGAAGAAATAGAGAGCTTGGACGATTGTTTCGGCGGTGGTACGGGGTGGTTCAGTTACTTGAAAACCGTCGTACCAGATATCTTCATTTACAAGGGTTGCGGATGAGGCCGCGGAAAGGTGCCCGACTGTTGGGGAGGAGGAGAGTGTAGAGGAAGGTGTAGGAGATGAGGGGCGTGAGCGCGGCTCCTCAAGAACTCGAAGCAATGCTGTAGCAGAGGCTTCTGGGGACAACTGGGGTGGTGTTAAGGCTTGTCTCCTCCTAAAGAGACGTCATAGGCGGGCACGAGTGTTTGCAAAGAAGCGAGGCAGGGTGAAGATGTGAAGGTGGTTTTATAAGACGTCGGGATATGACAGCCACGAAACACTAAGCTGAAGGTGTAGGGAGAGTCGGATCAAGCAAGACCAATACACAGTGGTGTTTCACACTGCGCGAGGCTGCGGCGATAACCAAACACTCAGGAATGGGGTAGGGATATGTGTGGAACTACAAGGCTGTCTGCCTCAGTCTTCTCGACCTTTTGGCTGCCTCTCATGCCGAAGCGCTCTCAAACTCTTCTGGTTGGTATGTGTACAGCTGTCGCAGGTGAGGCCTGGCCGGCTCAATGTCAACTTGCAGCTTATCTGGTGTGGTGACCAGTTCTGCAAGTGGTGCCCAGAGCAGTCTACTGTGACCAGATAGACCCAATAAAGGCAAGCACAGTGTATACTGGCTTTACAGATACTACAACTGCACCACAAATGCACGGATTCTGCTTACGGACTTCCCCAGGCAGAGAGTGAGGTAGAATACACAAGGACTGGTGGACGTCTACCACCTAGAAAAAGGATCAAACAACTAGTGAGCAATGAAGAGCTCAGGAGTGTGAAGGAACTTGTCCTAATGTAGCGGTATGACTTCTCGCTACGCCAAGCCAAGCAAAGGAAGTTGAACTGCCAAGGGCGAAGACTCAACTTGACGCAGAGATAAATCACGTGCCGAACTTACAGTCAACGTGGAGCGTGTATGCACTAAGAGCACCTTTATACAAGGGGCAAGCACACAATGTCTCACGGTGGTAAGCTGAGTGGAGAACCAAGAGGACAAGTTAGATAGGCAGATAGTAGGAAGTACAGATGAATACGCACCTGAGTGGAGAACCAAGAGGACAAGTTGGTTCCACTCAGGATGCTACAGGCAAGCTTAAGTATCTACTGCGGCTGAGATTAAGTCGGAGCTTGAACACTGTTACTAAGTGTAAAGTGAGTAGCTATGACTAAAGAGCTGACGCGTTGTGTCTATTAATAGCCTTATCTTTCGTGCTGACTGATGCACTGTCATCAAGGCTGACTACGTATGACATGTCGCTGAGTAAAACCTAATACAGCGTGTAATACATGCCTACTAAGCGTAATCTAGAATGTACTAGAAGGTTCTATCCTTATCTACCAGTCAACAGAGTCTGTCCGTATATAGAACATGACCATAATGGGATATCCCTTATGAAGATATACTTTCCCATGGTCACATGACTGAAGGTGCACGATATTTCACGTGACTAACTAGAGAACGTGATGGCAGGTCACGTGATCCACAAAAGGCGAAAATGAACGCGTCCGTGACAACAACAATGTATGTATCAAAGAAGGCAATGAACACAAAGCCACCTTCAAAACACAGTACGGACTCTTTGAACCTACAGTAATGTACTTCAGACTCACCAACTCGCCTGCAATGTTTCAAATGATGATGAATGCCATCTATTGAGACACCATTGTGAAACACAAAGAAAAAGGGACAGTAATAAGGGTCTATATGGATGACATTGGCATCGCGATGTGGGAACTGGCTGGACAAAAGGAACACGAGGAAGCCGTACATGACGTACTACAAGTTGCCATGGAACACAACCTCTACTTCAAACTTGAGAAATGCCTGTTCAACAAGCCGTGGATGGATTACCTGGGGGTAATCCTTGAAAGGGGGGTGACACGCATGGACCCGGTAAAAATTTTGGGCATTAAAGATTGGCCAATGCCAACCAAGGTCTGTGACATGCGCTCATTCCTAGGCTTTTGCAATTTTTACTGACTCTTCATCCACGGCTTTGCAACACATGCCAAACCCCTCAACAAACTTACGAGAAAAGACACAGAATGGTGATGGATGGAAGAAGAAGATGAAGCCTTCAGGAAACTCAAAGCTCTAGTCACCGAAGAACTGGTGCTTGCTCACCCCAAATTGGACAACCCATTTGAACTGGAAGTAGACGTGTCAGGATTCACAACTGGAGCAGTCCTACTTCAAAAAAAGGGAGATGGTAAACAACACCCCATCGGCTACTACTTGGCCACCCTGAACAAAGCAGAACGAAATTACGACATATACAACCTGGAACTCCTAGCCATTGTCAAGGCACTGCGACACTGGAGACCTGTAACGGACAGACTTTACGAAGTACGAAGTGGACTCTTACTATATGGTTATGACTACGATAGTAAGTAGGAATTAGTCATGGACTCGGATCAGTCAGCATGTTGTGTTAGCATGTGATTGCTAGCATGACTCATTACTAGGATAGCTGTAGTAGGGTTCAAGCTACTTACACTATTGGGTACAAGTCTCATAGGGGAGTTTTAAAACTACCCCTTCATCTGTATAAATAGTGGACTACGAAGACCAAGATAAACCATCTTGGTCTTCTTCTAAATACCACTCATCTCTCTCTCCACTCTCTGCAAGCCTTCGTGCTTTGTGCTTTTGACTCTTGTATTCCTGACCTTCGTGTCTAGGACACTGGCGTTCTCGAGTTGTCAACTCGGAATTGTCTTCGTACTGTTTGGGCGAATACTGTGGATCGCCTTAGTTGTTTTCTATGGAAACACAGAGACTCTCAAAGGATCCCTCAAACCCGCTAAGTTGTGAATGCTGTTATACGAGTCCAAGTCGGACTAACACCGTGGTAGCACTACAAGACCCCTACTAGCCGGATCACCACATAAGATCAAGATCTACTCCGACCACATGAACCTCCAGTATTGGAAACTCCCACAGAAGATAAGCTGACGAGTAGCAAGGGAAGTACTCGAACTATTGGAATACAACTTTGAAATTCATCACATTCCAGGAAAGAAGAATGGTCACGCTGATGCACTGTCACAATGACCTGACTATGACCAGGGAGAAAGGGACAATGAAAACATAGTGGTACTACCTGAAGATGTATTTGCCAAAGCAGTAATCGTGCAAACCACACGTGGTACTGACAAGGCAAGTATGTCATAACTGGATCATTGGACAAAAAATGGAAACTCATCATGGCTCACCACAACCCACCAGTACATGGACATCCAGGAATTGCAAGAACCACACGACTGGTAGAACAACAATACTGGTGGCTGGAACTGAAACTGGATGTGCGAAACTACGTACAAGGATGCATGGAATGTCAGAGACACAAGGTTAACACACAACCCATCACAGCACTGCTAATGCCCATAGTCCTGAAGACGGATGCACTACCCTTTGAAACCATCACTCTAGA
>JAKELG010000761.1:0-13248 GCA_021527035.1 Lactarius vividus | reverse complement strand
GCATAGATCGATATCTGCTATAATACACGTGTAACGCCTTTGCCCAGGCCGACGGGTTTAGGCGTTCGGAAAATCCTTTCCTCCAAAAAGCTTTCCACCAAGAGGTCCCGCACCTCTTTTGGTTGAGCGGCCAGCGCTGCGATCTGAGCGTCAGCCGCTTCATCATTCGACAGTACGCGGTTTGCTGATATGGCGACTCGAGTAACGAGGGGGGGAGGCGATATTGCGGAGTAGTGGGGACGGGAGGAGGCGCTCCTCCGTCGCTTGTGGTTTGAGCAGCGCGAGTGCCCTTTTGTGGGCAATTACGCGACACATGACCCTTTTCTCCGCATCGGAAACATCTCCCCTCCGCGCCATCCTTTGCTTCTCAGCGTCTGTGAGGGTGGCACGGGCTCTAGTGCGGCTAATATCCATGGCTTTGGTCACGCGCCTTGTTAAAGGGCTTGGACCCCACTGATCTCGGGTGTGACCTCCTCGTTTCTCGTTTTGTCGGTTGCGCGTAAGGCGGGGTTTTAGCATGAGATACTCGCTGCTGCAGCAGCGCCGCGTCTTTCCACTGATCCCAGGTAACCGGGTGTTGGAAGCGTATAGCGTTGATTACGAGGTTGTCGGGGAGTCCCGCTTGGAATTTTTCAATGACGTTGGCTTCGTCTGGATTGTAGCCGGCTTTCGTTGTTGAGGTTCTGGAATTTTGCGATGTACGTGTCAAATGTCTTCGCCAATCATCTTCAGCTTGTCGATGTCTTGGCGTGCTCTGGTTCGTTCGGTGGTGTCTGTGTAGGCGTTCGTGAACCGGTCAAGGACCGTGTTCCATAGGTTTTCTTCGTTGTGCAGTACTCCTCCTGCAATCTGGGTGTCCAGCATGCGGTCTGCTCATCTACCCAATCGTCCACTAGATGTCCCCTCATATAGGAGAGGAAAGTCATGGCTCGCGAGTAGGGTACTGTGAGTTGGTCCACGGTGGGGTTCATCCCTTGATAAATTCGAAAGGATCGAAGAAAGTTTCGACTCTCCTCTCGGTTTCCATCGAAGATGGGTGGTGGGTTACCCCCAAGTTTGCCCCCTCCCGGTGCCGGTATTGCCCCGGGATGGGCCATGGGGATTGCACCTCCTCCTGGGGGACCGCCGCCAGGGGCTCCTCCACCCGGACCGCTTCCGCCTCCACCAGGGGCACCGCCGCCCGGTGGGCCTCCACCGCTACCATGTATGCCTCCACTAGGTCCAGCAGTTGGGCCACTGCTCGACCCCGTCGGCGGTTGGGTACTAGAGCTATGAGGCGCTCTCCGCTCGTCTGAGCAGCCGATCGACCTCCGCTAGCATGTGTTCCTCCACCGCCCGAGCCGGCGGCTCCCGTGGTAGTAAGGCTGGTGGCGACCTGAGTGTTGGTGGCCATCGCTGGCTGTATGGGAGTGAGGGTGGTTGATTCGTCTGGGTCGACGTTAATCCCGGTGATGTTGGTTGACCCGAGGGGTCCTGCGCCGAATTGTGGAGGGACAGGTTTGTAAGCGTACCACTGTCCTTGTTTTGGGTCGTAGTCAATGTAAGCCCAAAGGCGAATATCGTCGAAATAGTGGACTTGGTGGTATCTTTGGTTTGTTGCGTCGAAAATGAAGTACCCCTCTTGGTTGTTGATTTCTTCCCAAACGACTGCACCCTTTTCGTGGTCGGAGAGTTTCGTCGGTTGAATACGATTGATGTACTGCTTCTGGGAATTTCGTGCGACTCCTACTAGTCGCCAGGGTTGCGAGACTTGACTTAATGTAACGTTACCACAGGAACGTTATGTGCGACGTGCACGTCACTAAGTCGTTCAGGCCGAGGTAACAGGACGTGAGTTAACCAGTTAAGGCTAAGTTCGATGATGAATAAGCACTACACTGGCCTCCTCAGGCACGTGAGTGGATAGTCGGGGATTCTGGGGTTCAAGCGCAAAGGCGAACCAAAGTCGTGCTCAAGCGAAACAGCGAGCTAAAGTCGTTCGGGGATTTGACAAGTGATGTGGTATTACACAAGAAGTCAAGTCTACCGTACAAGCTAGGTAGCGTGAGACTTATATACTGGTACAGGATGTTTGTACACAACAACATATGGTGCCATACGTGGAGTTCTGAGTAAAAGTAGAACAAAGGCAGAACTATAGTAGGAAGTTCAGTGATTGCGCGGGGTCATGTGGGAGTCAGCTGAGACCGGAGCGCCGTGAACTTCTGATATACAAGGAAGGGGGCTCGAGGGCGTATCGTGCAGCGAAGAGATCATGGGAAACGATTGGGCGCGTGATGAGTATGGGCGTAACAAGATGGGGCATCGGAACAAGAAGTAAGGAACGAAGGCGTCCATGGGAAACAGAAAGGAAAATCGTAACACTGACGGAGGAGAGCGAGAAGGTGTATTCGAAGCCGCTCTACGCGAGCCGCAGATTCGGGGCACGAGGTAAGCCCCACTACCCTCAAGAGGATATGATGATCTTCGCTGGAGGCTACCACGACCGCCCTCGCATCGATCGCGCCCTCGGGGAGCTGCACGATGCGAGCCTCAAGGCCGAGATGCACCGGTATCGGTCATATGCGTACGAGGCTGAGCGGATGGAGCAGCGGCTTCATCAGCTCGCCGCCGCATTGGGGGGCATCAAGGGGGAGTTATCTCGGAGCAAGTTCCGATTGGAGATGGCCAACGCCATGGACAGGATCGAGGAAGTACAGGCAGGATGGATGGGAGGAGCCGGCGATCGCCGGCGACGTGGGCGTCGCTCCTGAAAAGGGGGTGATGTTACGGTTGGAGCTTCGTGGACTCACATTACGGTACGGGGAATTGAAGTGGACACTTACTATACGGTTATGACTACGATAGTAAGCGAGTATTAGTCATGGACCATTCGTATCAGTCAGCACGAGTTGTACTAACATGTGATAGTTAGTATGACTCATTACTAGGATAGCTGTAGTAGGGTTCGAGCTACTTACGCTACGGGACAGCACTCGAAGGGGAGCTTCAAAGCTACCTCTGAAATATGTATAAATAGTGGCTTGCGAAGACCAAGAAGAGCATCTTGGTCTTCTTCTCAATACCACTCTTTCATTCGTCTCTTATCCCTAGTCTTGCCTCCCTTTCCTCTCTCTGAAGGGGGGTAACGTCTTATAAGTCTTGACCTTCGAGTCTAAGACCCTGGCCCTGTCGACACATCAAGTCGGAGTTGCCTTAGTACTATTGGGGCGCCTTCTGTGGATCGCCTTAGTAGTATTCTACGGAATCCAGGAGACACTATGCGAGTGCCTACGACCAGCTAAGTCGTGAACGCCTTTATCCGAGTTCAAGTCGAACTAAACGCCGTGGTAGCGTTACAACGAGGAAGCAGTAAACGATGTACTTCAAGTAGCCATGGACCACGATCTGTACTTCAAGCTCGAGAAATGCCTCTTCAACAAGCCGCGAATGGATTACCTGGGGGTAATCCTTGAAAAGGGGGTGACACACATGGACCCGGTAAAAATTTCGGGCATCAAGGACTGGCCTACACCCACGAAGGTCCGTGATGTATGCTCCTTCCTAGGCTTCTGCAATTTTTACCGACTCTTCATTCATGGCTTTGCCACACACGCTAAACCACTCAACAAACTCACGAGAAAGGACGCGGAATGGAGATGGACAGACAAAGAAGACAAAGCCTTCCAGAAGCTCAAAACCCTAGTCACCAAAGAACCCGTGCTCACCCATCCAAAACTCGACGACCCGTTCGAGCTCGAAGTAGATGCCTCAGGATTCGCGACAGGAGCAGTCCTACTCCAGAAGAAAGAGGACGGCAAACGACACCCAATCAGCTACTACTCGGCTACGCTTAACGAAGCAGAACGCAACTATGACATATACTGTTACGCTCCAGCGGGCGTACCTTCCGGAGTTTGGCACTCGACGGGAGACTTGGGGTTCTTGCGGTATCACGGTGGCGACCAAGACTTCGACTGGTCTATCTTCCGGTCGGATTCTCGAGATCTTGGGATTTGCTGAGTTCTTCTAGGGTTTGTACAATACCGTAGGCGATAACGGCGAGGATATGTGTAACGCGAGTGGCAAAGAAGAAGAGGAGGACGTGCTCAAGCAAAGGAGACAGGATCGGAGAGGGGATAACTATACAGGGGCTACCTGTATCTGCTTCGGTCTACTTGTAGGCTGGTAGAATACAAGAAGTCAAGCTGAGGGATATCAGCGAGACTGGGGTGCTACTTATACACTTCCAAGGAGCTTTCAAGCTCAGCTTGGAGTCCGAAACCTAGCACGTATCGTCCAATCGTAAGTGAAACAACACGAGTCAGGGGCATACAGTCACAAGGTTAACAATGAGGCAAAAGTGAAACGGGGTCAGAAGTCCATCAATCAGTGGCTGAAACATACAACTCCTGGGCGCATCAAGCCACAGGTACAATCAGACAATCCATCAGAAACTAGGAACCATACAGTCCATGAGGCAGATCCAATCACGATCCAGGCACAAGCTCATCTGGATCCTTCTGGTGCGAGTCTAGACCAGGTCACGTGCCAGGGTCACGTGACGGGCGCTTGACGTCTTCTTCGGCTATTCCCAGGGCGCTTGCCCGCCCGGGTCACGTTCGTAATATAGGATGTTTCCGGGGTCGATACCCTCACTTCTGGCGGCTGCAACCCATTCGGCGCGATATTGCTCGGCGGTGCTGCACGAGTCTGTACTGGTCGCGCGGGGTTCGGGGCGAAACGTAACATATACGATCTAGAGCTCCTAGCAATTGTCAAGGCACTCAGACATTGGAGACCACTACTGGCTGGATCCCCGCACAAGATTAAAATTTACTTGGATCACATGAACCTCCAATATTGGAAACTCCCACAAAAAATAAGCCGGAGAGTCGCCAGGGAAGTACTGGAACTTATGGAATACAACTTTGAGATTCACCACATTCCAGGAAAGAAGAACGGTCGCGCCGACGCACTATCCAGATGGCCAGACTATGACCAAGGCAAATGGGACAACAAGAACGTAGTAGTACTACCCGAGGATGTCTTCGCGCGAGCAACCACCATACAGGCAGCACAAGACCCCCCACAAAAGGAGATAATTCTGCGTTATTGGATAGACCCCCAACAACTGAAATTCGTCAATGGTGCATGGTATCGACGAGGAAAGTACGTGATCACTGGATCCTTAGACAAAAAGCGAAAACTTATCGCCGCGCACCACGACCCCCCGGTACACGGACACCCTGGAATCGCACGGACCACGAGACTAGTAGAAAGAAGGTACTGGTGGCCGGAACTGAAACTAGACATCTGAAACTACATACAAGGATGCACAGAATGTCAGCGGCACAAAGTCAATATGCGGCCCACCAGAGCCCCACTGGTGCCTATCACACCTAAAGAAGACACACTCCCGTTCGAAACCATAGCCCTCGATTTCATCACGAAGCTCCCAACGTCGCAGGAATTCGACACCATACCGACCGTAACAGACCACGACTGCAGTAAAGCCTTGGTGTTCATCCCATGCAATGAAGAGATCACAGCCAAGGAAACCGCCGGACTCTACGCCACTCACATCTTCAAACGATTCGGATTGCCGTCGAAGATTATCAGCGACCGAGACCCCCGATTCGCATCAAAATTCACCAGAGAGCTGTGTCGAATCCTTGGGATTCAACAGAATATCTCGATGGCTTATCATCCACGAACAGATGGACAATCGGAAAGAACCAATCAATGGCTAGAACAGTATCTTCACTTTTGGGCCAACGAGCGGCAAGATAACTGGGCGGCCTTCCTACCAATAGCTGAATTCGCGCATAACAATTGGCCTCACGAGGCGACAAGGAAGTCCCCATTCTCCCTCCTTATGGGATATGACCCATGTGCTGATTGGCTCGATAAGCCATCTCCAATCCCGCAGATCACCACGAGGCTGGAACAATTCCGAGAAGCACGGAAAGAAGCCCAGGAACTTATCAAAAAGGCGCAACACATGTGGGTCAAACACCGAGACACCCCGAGGTTCCAGATAGGAGACTATGTATGGCTAGAAGGACATCTCGTCACCTGAGGACCAATCAACTGACACCCAAACTAGCGGCAAGGCGACATGGACCCTTCAAAATCACACGAATCCTATCACCGGTAAACTATCAACTGGAACTTCCCACACAGTGGAGCATACACCCGGTGTTCCATATTGATCTTCTCACGCCTTATCGCGAGACGCTCATGCATGGAGAAAATTTCCAGCGCCCACCACCGGATTTAGTAGAAGGAGAAGAAGAGTACGAGGTCGAGAAGATTCTGGACCATCGGCATTTCAGCAGGAAAAGGCGTTTGCAATACCTGGTCAAATGGAAGGGGTACCCCGACTCGGAGAACCAGTGGGTCGATAAGGATGACGTATTCGCTGATGACGCCATAGCTGAGTACAAATCATTGAATCCCCGATCTGCCAACAGCTTAAAAGCTCGAAGGATGTCGTTGGAAACTCCATCCCCCTCCTCACTGATACATCCTGGCTTCCTCTCATCCCTCTTCCTTACAATGTCCATTCCCTCTGCCGCCAACACCATTGCACGCGTTGCCTCAAACACGGGCCCCGTCACCAGTCAAGAGCTCATCATGGCTCTGCAAAGCCTCATCCCCGCCGAACACACTGCCAATACCAGCAACGTCGCCAGCTGGTGGCTCGTCACCAAAGACGGGCAACGCCTCAACCGCATGCCCCTCACTACGCCCGAAGTTGATAGGCTTCATGCAGCTCTCTGCGACGACGAGGAGTCCAGTCCTCGACCTCTCCCAGTGCGAGTGGAGCAGTGGGTCGAGGAGCCCGTCGCTGGCAACACTACGATGGCAAGACTGGAAACGGGAGGAGAAGTGGAGGCAAGTAGCGGAAGATTGGAGGACGGAGCAACTTCGGAGGGCGACCGAATGGCGGTCGGAGATGATGGAGCGGTGGAAGCGAGGGGTGCAAGAGTGGATGAAACGATACTGGAGCAGACGCGAGGGAGCCTCCAGGACTTCTACCCAGATGAGCACCCGCTCATCATCACTGCCACCGATACTGACGACCCCCACGAGACCCCTTACGCCTGCAACACCACTGGGTGCCCATTATACCGAGGAGGAGTTCGAGAAGACGCTCCTCCCCTCTTCCTGCTCCTCCAACTCCGCCACCGCACCCTAGGACCGCCCCCTCACGGGTACAAGTACAACAGGGGAGAGGACTTTGTCCACTACCCTATCACGGATGGACAAGGCCGCACCCGTCAGGTGGCCTACGTCCAAATCATCATGAACGCGGATCCATTGGTGTTGGGACTGGTGGAGGACAGTGAGAAGGTGTTCTCCAGGCTGTTATACGCGGAGCCACAGGTGCGGGCTAGAGGTAAGCCCCACTACCCTCAAGAGGACCTCATGGTCTTCGCCAGCGGCTACCATGACCGCCCCCGCTTCAACCGCGCTCTCGAGGAGCTGCACGACACGAGCCTCAAAGCGGAGGTTCATCGCTACCGCTCATACGCGTACGAGGCCGAGCACATGGAGCAGCACCTCCATCAGCTGGCCGCCCGCGTTGGGGGGCATCAAGGGGGAACTGGCACGCAGTAAGTTCTGCCTTGAGATGGCTAACACCCTCGATCAAGTCGAAGAAGTACAGTCGGGATGGATGGGCGGAGCCAGAGATCGGAGGCGACGTGGGCGTCGCACCTGAAAAGGGGGTGATGTCGTGGTCGGACATTTACGGTACGAAGTTAGAAGGTGATTCAGACTCTTACTACATGGTTATGACTACGGTAGTAAGAATGTATTAGTCATGGACATCAATCATCAGTCAGCACGAGTCGTACTAACATGTGATAGTTAGTATGACTCATTACTAGGATAGCTGTAGTAGGGTTCAAGCTACTTGCGCTACTGGATACGACTTAGAGAGGAGCTTTAAAGCTACCTCTGAAATATGTATAAGTAGTGGCTCGTGAAGACCAAGAAGGGCATCTTGGTCTTCTTCGAAATACCACCCACTTCGTTTCGAACTCCTCTCTAAAAGCCTTCGTGCTTTCAACTTTGTTATATTCCTGACCTTCGTGTCTAGGACCCTGGCACTCTCAAGTCATCAACTCGGAGTTGTCTTCGTACTACTTGGACGAGTATTGTGGATCGCCCTAGTCGTCTTCTATGGAATAACCAAGACTCTGGAAGAGACGCACAAATCTGCTAAGTCGTGAACGTCGCTGCAACAAGTTCAAGTTGAACTAACGCCGTGGTAGCGTTACATCCTAGACGAGCAATTGAAAAAGGGATACATTCGCCCATTGAAATCACCTTACACATCATCTTTCTTCTTCATCAAGAAGAAAGATGGAAGCTCCAACCATGTAACGACGGACGATACAAGTACGAAGTGGACGCTTACTACATGGTTGTGACTACAGTAGTAAGTAGGGATTAGTCCACAGACTTTGGATCAGTCATCACGAGTAGCACTAGCATGTGATTGTTAGTATTACTCATTACTAGGACAGCGGTAGTAGGGGTTCGAGCTACTTACACTACAGGTTATCGGACTCATAGAGGAGCTTTAAAGCTGCCTCTCATATGTATAATAGTGGGCTCGGAAGACCAAGACACGCCATCTTGGTCTTCTTCGTAATACCACTTTCAGTGTCATTCTTCGGACCTTCGTGTCTCGACTTGCTACTCCCCTTGACCTTCGAGTCTAAGGCTTGCCACTATTTCGTGTCATCAAACACTCGTCGTTCTAGTCTTGACCCTTCGGGCCTTCTGGGTTGCCTTAGTGGTTTATCAAGGGATTCTTCGTACACTTCTGCAACACGGCAAGATTCGCTAAGTCGTGAACGCCCTTATACATGTCCTAGTCAGACTAACGCAGTGGTAGCATTACAAACCAGTACAGGACTACCGAAAGATCAACGCTGTCACCATCTGTAATCAATACCCACTACCTCTTATCTCGGACCTCATCATGACCTTAGCCAAGCCCATACATACCTCGACGTTCAATGGGGATACAACAACATATGCATCAAAGAAGGCGACGAGCACAAGGCCACCTTCAAAACACGGTACGGACTCTTCAAACCTACAGTAATGTACTTCGGACTCACCAACTCCCCAGCAACATTCCAAACAATGATGAACACTATCTACCAAGACACTATTGCCAAACATGAGAAACAAGGGACCACAATAAGGGTTTACATGGACGACATCGGCATTGCAATGAAGGAACTGGCGGGGCAAAAGGAACATGAAGCCGCAGTATGCGACGTGTTACAAGTGGCGCTCAAACATGACCTCTACTTCAAACTCGAGAAATGCCTGTTTTAACAAACCACGAATGGATTACCTGGGGGTAATCCTTGAAAAGGGGGTAACACATATGGACCCGGTAAAATTTCAGGCATCAAGGACTGGCCTACACCGACCAAGGTCCATGAAGTACGCTCCTTCCTAGGCTTCTGCAATTTTTACCAACTCTTCATTTGTGGTTCACTACGCATGCCAACCCCTCAACAAACTCACGAGGAAAGACATGGAATGGAGATGGACAGACAAAGAAGACTGAGCTTTCGAAAAACTCAAGGCTCTAGTAACAGAAGAACCAGTGCTCGCCCATCCCAAATTAGAGGACCCATTCAAGCTAGAGGTAGATGCGTCAGGGTTTGCAACTGGAGCGGTCTTACTACAGAAGAAGGAAGACGGTAAAAGACACCCGGTTGGGTATTACTCCGCCACTTTGAATGAAGCAGAGTGAAACTATGACATATACAACCTGGAACTCCTCACCATTGTCAAAGCACTCAGACATTGGAGACCACTGCTGGCCAGATCACCACACAAGATCAAGATCTACTCTGATCCCCATGAATATTCAATACTGGAAACTCCTACAGAAAATAAGTCAAAGGATAGCCAGGGAAAGTACTCAAGCTGATGGAGTATAACTTCGAAATTCACCACATCACCAGGTGTTACGTTTCGTTCTCAGGACTGCCCAGCCCGGTCGGGGACTCTGACGTATTCGCGATGACTCGGTATGTGTTACGATTTTCCTTTCTGTTTCCCATGGACGCCTTCGTTCCTTACTTCTTGTTCCGATGCCCCATCTTGTTACGCCCATAACTCATCACGCGCCCAATCGTTTCCCATGATCTCTTCGCTGCACGATACGCCCTCGAGCCCCCTTCCTTGTATATCAAGTTCACGGCGCTCCGGTCTCAGCTGACTCCCACATGACCCCGCGCAATCACTGAACTTCCTACTATAGTTCTGCCTTTGTTCTACTTTTACTCAGACTCCACGTATGGCACCATATGTTTGTTGTGTACAAACATCCTGTACCAGTATATAAGTCTCACGCTACCTAGCTTGTACGTAGACTTGACTTCTTGTGTAATACCACATCTGTCAAATCCCCGAACGACTTTAGCTCGCTGTTTCGCTTGAGCACGACTTTGGTTCGCCTTTGCGCTTGAACCCCAGAATCCCCGATACACTCACGTGCCTGAGGAGGCCATGTGTGCTTTTCATCATCGAACTTAGCCTTAACGGTTAACTCACGTCCTGTTACCTCGGCCTGAACGACTTAGTGACGTGCACGTCGCACATAACGTTCCTGTGGTAACGTTACATTAAGTCAAGTCTCGCAACCCTGGCGACTAGTAGGAGTCGCACGAAATTCCAGAAGCAGTACATCGATCGGTATTCAACCGCGAACTCTCCGACCACGAAAAGGGCGCAGTCGTTTGGGAAGAAATCAACAACCAAGAGGGGTACTTCATTTCGACGCAACAAACCAAAGATACCACCAAGTCCACTACTTCGACGACATTCGCCTTTGGGCTTACATTGACTACGACCCAAAGCAAGGACAGTGGTACGCTACAAACCTGTCCCTCCACAATTCGGCGCAGGACCCCTCGGGTCAACCAACATCACCGGTATTAACGTCGACCCAGACGAATCAACCACCCTCACACCCATACAGCCACGATGGCCACCAACACTCAGGTCGCCACCAGCCTTACTACCACGGGAGCCTCCGGCTCGGGCGGTGGAGGAACACATGCTACGGAGGTCGACCGACTGCTCAGACGAGCGGAGCGCTCATAGCTCTAGTACCCAACCGCCGACGGGGTCGAGCAGTGGCCCAGCTGCTGGACCTAGTGGAGGCATACATGGTAGCGGTGGAGGCCCACCGGGCGGCGGTGCCCCTGGTGGCGGCGGAGGCGGTCCGGGGGAGGAGCCCCTGGCGGTCCCCCAGGAGGAGGTGCAATCCCCATGGCCCATCCCGGGGCAATACCAGCACCGGGAGGGGGCAAACTTGGGGGCAACCCACCACCCATCTTCGATGGAAACCGAGAGGAGAGTCGAAACTTTCTTCGATCCTTTCGAATTTATCGAGGGATGAACCCCACCGTCGACCAGCTCACAGTACCCTATTCACGAGCCATGACCTTCCTCTCGTACATGAGGGGACACCTGGTGGACGATTGGGTAGACGAGCAAACCGCGTGGCTAGACACCCAGCTAGCAGGAGGAGTACTGCATAACGAAGAAAACCTATGGAACACGGTCCTTGACCGGTTCACGAACGCCTACACAGACACCACCAAACGAACCAGAGCGCGCCAAGACATCGACAAATTGAAGATGATTGGCGAAGACATTGACACGTACATCGCAAAATTCCAGAACCTCACAACAAAAGCCGGCTATAATCCAGACGAAGCCAACATCATTGAAAAATTCCAAGCAGGACTCCCCGACAACCTCGTAATCAACGCTATACGCTTCCAACACCCAGTTACGTGGGACCAGTGGAAAGACGCGGCACGGCTTCAGCAAGCTGAATATCTTATGCTAAAGCCTCGCCTCACGCGTAACCGACAAAATGAGAAACGGGGAGGTCACACCCGAGATCAGTGGGTCCAAGCCCTTAACAAGGCGCGTGACCCAAACGCCATGGATATTAGCCGCACTAGAGCCCGTGCCACCCTCACAGACGCTGAGAAGCAAAGGCTGGTCACGGAGGGGAGATGTTTCCGATGCGGAGAAAAGGGTCATGTGTCGCGTAATTGCCCACAAAAAGGCACTCGTGCTGCTCAGACCACAAGCGACAGAGGAGCGCCTCCTCCCGTCCCCTCTACCCCCGCAGTACTGCCTCCCCCCCTCGTTACTCGAGTCGCCATATCAGCAAACCGCGTACTGTCGAATGACGAAGCGGCTGACGCTCAGATCGCAGCGTTGGCCGCTCAACCAAAAGAGGTGCGGGACCTCTTGGTGGAGAAGCTTTTTGGAGGAAAGGATTTTCCGAACGCCTAAACCCGTCGGCCTGGGCAAGGGCATTACACGTGTACTATAGCAGATATCGATCCATGCGAATCCCAGTTCTTTTCAAATCTGCAAACGCAACGGCCAAACGACAGGTCCTGTTGGACTCTGGAGCTACCGACAATTTTATCTGCTCGGAACTGCTCAAACAAACGCATCTCGGAACCCGACCCGTCTCTACTCCCATCACCATATGGAACGTCGACGGGACTTATAACCGAGACGGCGCGATAACCCAGTACACCGATTTAGCGGTGCAGACTGGTGAGCGCACGAAGACACTTCGTTTCCTGGTTACCAACCTAGGAAAGGACGAAGCGATCCTGGGCTACCCCTGGTTCTCGGCCTTCGAGCCTGAGATAGAATGGAGGAATGCCACGCTGAACGAAGACTTCCAACCGGTCGTGATCTCCAGCCTGAACCTTCAGAGCGACGCCATGCCACTAGAAGCCGCCATCAAGGCTTTACAGGCATATGAGCTCGATGAGGAGGCATGGGAGCAGGTTGTGAACGAAGAATCGGAGCCAAATATCACCTTCCTGCGGAAAACGACCACTGCATCTGAACTCGCTCAGCAGGAAGCGGCAAAGAAACAGACCCGAACGTTTGAGGAAATGGTTCCTCCAGAATATTGGTCACACCGCAAGTGTTTAGCGAAGAAGCGTCACATCGATTTCCCCCATCCCGCGTATGGGACCACGCTATCGAATTACTCCCCGACGCACCCACCCACTTGACTGCAAGGTGTACCCGCTACACGAACGAAGGAGAGGCACTCACGGCCTTCCTGAACGAACAACTAGAAAGGGGTATATTCGCCCCTCGAAATCCGCCTACGCGTCGCCCTTCTTCTTCATCAAAAAGAAGGAAAAAGCTGCGTCCGGTACAGGACTATCG
>JAKELG010000760.1:0-13300 GCA_021527035.1 Lactarius vividus | reverse complement strand
TCGGAATAGTGGAAATGGAGGGGGTGCGTCGGCTCGCACGCCGCCTCGGTATAGTGGGCGCCCCCGAGTGTGCGGCGTAAGGGGGTTCGGGGGTCATCAGTATCGGTGGCGGTGGATATGAGGGGTGCTCAGGGGTAGTATCCGCTAAGCTTCCTCGGACTTGCTCGAGGATTGTCTCCTCGCTCTTGTCGTTCTCTCCTCTCCGCGTCCACTCTCGTCGCCTCCGAAGCGCCTCTCGCCTCCGTTCGGCCGGCCGCTTCCGGAGCTGCTCCCTCTGCCAGTCCTCCGCTACTTGCCTCCACCGATCCTCCTTCCACTGCTCCCAGTTGGTCGTTGCTTGCGTCTTGGACTTCTTCCTCGGTTCGATACTCGACTCGTACCGGGAGAGGTCGAGGTGAGGTAGGCGCAGACTCTGGGAGAGCTGCGCGAAGCCGATCAACCTCGGCCGTCGTGGAAAGGGACCTCGTTGATTGCGCTGTCCCGTCTTGTGAGAGGATCCACCAGGTGGCGGGGTTGCTGGTTCCGTCGGTGTAGCTGGCCGGGATGGTGGATTGAAGGGCGTCACAGAGTTCTTGGTAGGTGACGGGGCCCATGTTGTTGGCAACTCGAGCAATGGCCTCGGCGGCAGGGGAGTAGACATTGTTGTGATAATGGAGTAGAGGAGGCCAGGATGAAAGTGATGAGAGGACGATGGGGTTTTGTTGCCAGGTCTGCGCTGTTCTTAAGCGATGCTCGTGTCGGGGATTCAATGATTGGTACTCAGCTATAGCCTCGTCTGCGAACACGTCACCCTTATCGACCCACTGGTTCTCCGAGTCTGGATACCCCTTCCATTTGATTAGATACTGTAGGCGTTTCCTTCTGCCGAAGAGCCGATGGTCCAGAATCTTCTCGACTTCATATTCTTCTTCTCCTTCTACTAAATCGGGTGCTGGGCGTTGGAAGTTTTCTCCGTGCATGAGTGTCTCGCGATAGGGCGTGAGAAGATCGATGTGGAACACGGGGTGGATGCTCCACTGTGTGGGAAGTTCCAGTTGATAATTCACCGGCGACAGCACCCGTGTGATCTTGAAGGGTCCGTGCCTTCTGGCCGCTAGTTTGGGAGTTGGCTGATTGGTCCTAAGATGGCGTCCTTCCAACCATACGTAATCTCCGAGTCGGAATTCCGGGGTGGTTCGGTGTTTGACCCACATGAGTTGTGCCCTTTTGATAAGCTCCTGGGCTTCTTTTCGGGCTTCTCGGAATTGTTCCAACCTCGTGGTGACCTGTGGGATTGGAGAGGGCTTATCGAGCCAATCAGCGCGCGGGTCATATCCCATGAGGAGCGAGAATGGGGACTTCCTTGTTGCCTCGTGGGGCCAGTTATTGTGAGCGAATTCTGCTATCGGTAGGAACGCCGCCCAGTTGTTCTGTCGCTCGTTAGTCCAGAATCGGAGATATTGTTCCAGCCATTGATTTGTCCTTTCTGATTGTCCGTCCGTTCAGGGATGGTAGGCCGTAGAGATGTTTTGTTTGATCTCCAGTATTTTGCAGAGTTCTCTCGTGAATTTTGATGCGAAGCGAGGGTCTCTGTCGCTGATGATCTTCAGGGGGAGTCCGAATCTTTTGAAGACATGGGTCGCATAAAGTCCTGCAGTTTCTTCGGCTGAGATCTCTTCATTGCACGGTATGAATATGGATGCTTTGGTGCAGTCGTGATCTGTTACGGTGAGGATGGAGTCGTAGCCTTGCGATACGGGAAGTTTAGTGATGAAATCAAGGGCTATAGTTTCGAATGGTAACGCATCTTCCTTAGGGGTTATAGGCATTAGCGGGGCCTTTGTCGGGCGTGTATTGACTTTGTGTCTTTGACATTCAGCGCATCCCTGGACGTAGTTCTTCACGTCTAGTTTTAGTTCCGGCCACCAGTACCGTCGTTCCACCAGTCGTATGGTCTTTGCGATTCCGGGGTGTCCGTGTACCGGTGGGTCGTGATGAGCGGATATGAGTTCTCGTTTCTCGTCCGTCGATCCCGTGATAACGTACTTCCCTTGTCGGTACCACGCTCCGTCGATGTGTTTCAGCTGGTGTGGGTCTACCCAATAACGGAGGGTGATTTCAGTTTGCGGGGGTTGTGGGGCGGCTTGTACCGTTGTAACCCTTGCGAATACGTCTTCTGGCAGAACCACGACGTTTTCATTATCCTTTTCTCCTTGGTCGTAGTCTGGTCTTCGTGATAGGGCGTCGGCTCTACCATTTTTCTTTCCTGGGATGTGGTGAATTTCGAAATTGTATTCCATCAATTCGAGTACTTCCCTTGCCACTCGCCGGCTTATCTTTTGCGGGAGTTTCCAGTATTGGAGATTCATGTGGTCTGAGTAGATTTTGATCTTATGTGGGGATCCGGCTAGTAGCGGTCTCCAGTGCCTAAGTGCCTTGACGATGGCGAGGAGTTCCAAGTCGTAGATGTCGTAGTTCCTCTCAGCCTCATTCAGGGTGGCCGAATAATATCTGAGGGGGTGCTTTTTGCCGTCTTCTTTCTTCTGGAGTAGTACTGCTCCCGTCGCGAATCCTGACGCGTCTACCTCTAGTTCGAATGGGTCGTCTAGCTTTGGATGAGCTAATACTGGTTCTTCCGTTACTAGGGACTTGAGCTTCTCGAAGGCTTCGTTTTCTTCGTTTGTCCATCTCCATTCCGTATCCTTCCTTGTAAGTTTGTTGAGGGGTTTGGCGTGTGTGGCGAAGCCACGGATGAATAGTCGGTAAAAATTGCAGAAGCCCAGGAATGAGCGTACGTCACGAACCTTCGTGGGCGTTGGCCAATCCTTAATACCTGAAATTTTTACCGGGTCCATGCGTGTTACCCCCTTTTCAAGGATTACCCCCAGGTAATCCATTCGCAGCTTGTTGAAGAGGCACTTTTCGAGTTTGAAGTAGAGGTCGTGTTCTAGTGCTACTTGTAGTACGTCGTTGACTGCTTCTTCGTGTTCCTTTTGTCCCGCTGGGTCCCTAGTGGCGATGCCGATGTCATCCATATAGACACGTATGATTGTTCCTTTGGTCTCGTGTTTCGCGATGGTGTCTCGGTAGATCGTGTTCATCATTGTTTGGAAGGTTGCTGGGGAGTTGGTGAGTCCGAAGTACATGACTGTAGGTTCGAAGAGTCCGTACCGTGTTTTGAAGGCCGCCTTATGTTCGTCCCCTTCCCGTATCCTCACATTGTTGTATCCCCATCGTACGTCAAGTTTGGTGTAGGTATGTGCTTGGCTGAGGTCTGTGATGAGATCGGAGATGAGGGGAAGAGGGTATTGGTTGCGGATGGTGACCGCGTTGATCTTCCGGTAGTCTTGTACTGGTCGTAATTTCCCGTCCTTTTTCTTGATGAAGAAGAAGGATGATGCATAAGGAGACTTGGAGGGACGTATGTATCCTTTCTTGAGTTGTTCGTCCAAGAATTCCTTGAGTTTGCCGTCTTCTTCTTGCGTCATGGGGTAGACCTTGCAGTCGATCGCCGATGGTGTGCCTTCCTTAAACTCGATTGCGTGATCCCATGGTCGAGAAGGTGGGAATCGGTTGGACGCTTCTTCGTTGAAGATTTTTGCGAACTGTGCATAAGCTGGGGGTAGTTCTATTTTTTCATGGAACTGCTTAGCTTCGATGGCTAATTCCGTAGCGGTGGTGCGTAGATGGCTTTCCTCTTCTAACTCTTCAACGGCGTCTTGTTTTTCTTCTTCCGTGATAGTGGTTCCTATGATATGATGTTCTTTGCTGGGGTTGATCGATCGGATGACTATCGGCAGCATTTTCTCGTGTATAGTGGCGTATCTCCAGTTGATCGTTGGTTCGTAAACGGCCAGCCAGGGGTATCCGAGTACTAAGTCTTCGTTTCCTAAGTCGGTGACTAGAAATCGCATTTTTTGTCGTCGTTGGTTAGTTTGGACGTCGAGATCTACAAAGTGCGTGATACTGCCCGCTTTGTTTTCCATGTTGTCTATGTTCCATATTTTTCTTGGTCGCTCGAGCATTTGTAGCCCGAGGCCCATTCTTTTGGCGAATGAGGGGCGTATAAAGTTATCTGTTGCTCCTGAATCTACCAATGTTTTGATGTCGGCCATAGCGTAATTCGTGCGGATCGAGACTGGAATTCAAAGAGATCGATAGCGAGTCATGATTACGGAATTACAATTGACTGCCCTCACCCAGGCCGATGGGTTTAGGCGTTCTGAAAACCCTCTTTCCCCCACATTTCTTGGAGGATGAGGTCCTTTACATCATCTGTTTCTCCTGCTACTCCTGCCAACCAATCCTTTGCTCATTGCTGCGGAGGTGCCGTACTAACTGCCCTGACTTGCGCGGGAGTTTCTTCTTGCGTGTAATAGTCGGTTTCGGTCATCCGACTGGTGGTTGCTCGTCTACGTGGCTGTGGGCAGTTTCGTGAGAAGTGTCCAGTCTGGTTGCAATTATAGCAGATGACTGTCCTCATGTCTCGGGGTGGTGGTCCTCCTCCTCGTCCGTATCCCCCTCGTTGTGGTCTTGGAATGAAGGGTCGGTTTGCGTCTCCCACTTCTGCCACTCTTGCACGTGTTCGGTCTGCTGACGTGTCCATTGCGTTTGGATCGAATCTGGATGGCGGCGGTCCTCGTGGTGGTCCCCAGTTAGGGGGTTGTGGTCTCCAGCGGGGTTGTGCAGATGAGGGGGGTGTTTTGCTTCTTGAAGTTGTCGAGGCGTGCCTTCATATGGATGTATTGCTTTTGTCGACGTAGGGCGCATCTTTTCCAATCTTCAAAGGTGTGGGGTTCGTCTAGTTCGTACACCTTCATGAATAGAGCTCGTGGTAGTCCCACCGTGAAACGGTCAATTGTTTGTCGGTCGTTTAGGTTGTAATGAGCTTTCCTTGCCAGTCGTTCAACTGGACTACGTACACGTCGATGTCTTCTCCTGTCATCTTGATTCCCTTTTGGAGTTTGGCTTGGGCCTGCTCTTCTTCCAGGATGTTGGAGAATCGTTTGGCGAATTCGGCGGCGATGTGATTCCACAGGGTTTGGGAGTATTGACTTACTCCTCTTCGTACTTCTCGGTTTAACCATTCGAGCATGGTCAGCGTCCATTCGCTTACATTGACTTCCTTTGACATATCCAAGGAAGAGGAGTGATCTTCGGTATTCATTTTGCATGATGGGGGCCTCCAAGTTCATCCCCCAGGATACGTGCCATTGTGTTAAGAAGGCCTCGTATTTAGTACGGTCTCCATCGTAAACTGTCGGAGGTTCACCTGATAGTCTGTCTGATCCGTGTCCTCCGCCTCCTCCTAGTCCGGGAGGGGGTCCTCCTCCTCCTGGTGGTCCTGGCGGTCCTTCTCCTCCTGGTGGTCGTCCTCCCCCTGGAAATCCTCCTCCTGTGGGTCCTTGTCCAGGAAATCCTCCTGGTAGTCCACCGGGTGGTGGTGGTGGTCCTGTAGGTGGGTCCGGTTGGTCTGGTCCTATTGCTCTGAATAGGGTGGCGTCGTCTGCTGTCATTCTGTGACCCGTGGAGGGGTTTATGGGGTTGAGGATAGCCTCAGCTTCTTCTCTGATACGTCGTACTTCTTCTATGGCTTGGACTTCTGTAACCGTCGCCATGGGACTTCTGATGTGAATTTCTTCTGGGACCGTGATGTGTAAAGACTCAGCTATATGGGCTAGTAGGCTTGAGTCGTCTCCTGTTCCTGGTCGTATTTCGCTTTCCGTTGCGGTGTGTTCTTCTATTGGTTCTTCGTGGCTTGATTCTGAGGGTGCTTGCTCCCTTGGCTGTTCTTCTTCGCCTTCGTCACTACTGTCTCCGTCGAGTGATCCCCAATCGTCTCCGTGAAGTTCTCTTGAGTCGATGTCGCAACGGTAGTGTCTTCCTGCTGGTCTGACGACGTTCCACTGATTGTCTATTGGGTTCCATGTAATCTCCGTCCAGCAGAAGTTGGAGTAGTTGAACTCAACTGGTCGGTATCTGATGGCTTCTCCTGGAAAGTCGACGAAGTATCCAGTATCTCCTCTATACTCTCTCCACCTAGCTGCTCCTAGGAATCGTCGTGGTACTGATCGTTCTCCTCTTGTTTCGAGGTTGTAGGTTCGGAAGTTTCTCCACTGGTCTCTTGTGGTGAATGCCACGGTTAGGAGATCTTGGTCTTAATGTAACGCTACCACTGGCGTTAGTCCGACTTGGACGTATACAAAGGCGTTCACGACTTAGCGAGTTTCGTTGTAACGCAGATAGGTGCGGATAATCCCCTGGTACACGACTAAGGCGGTCCAAAGGGCTCGCAGGGTCAAGACTAGAATAACGAGGACTTGTTGACGAGAAATGATGACGATCCTTAGAATCGAAGTTCAAGGATAATGCGAAGTCGAGACGCGAAGGTCCGAAGAGAAGAGGTTGAAAGTGGTATTACAAAGAAGACCAAGATGGCGTATCTTGGTCTCTTGAGTCCACTATTTATACATGTAAGAGGTGGCTTTAAAGCCCCTCTGTGAGTCCGATAACCCGTAGCGTAAGTAGCTCGAACCCTACTACCGCTGTCCTAGTAATGAGTAATACTAACAATCACATGCTAATACTACTCGTGATGACTGATCCAAGTCCGTGACTAATTTCTACTTACTACTGTAGTCACAACCGTGTAGTAAGCGTCCACTTCGCACCTCGTATAGTCCGTCCGTTACATCCACTATGTTAAGGATCATATCCTTCCCATGTGACATAGGCAGTGGACCGATTAGATCGATCCCGATAATCTGCCATGGACCCTCAGGTACTTCTTGCGGCTGAATGGCTGCTTTGGGGTGTAGATCTTTGCGATAACGTTGGCATCGATCACATCCTTCTACGTACGAGGCTATGAAGCCTGCCATGCATGGCCACCAGTAATAGCGGCTTACTAGCTCAATGGTTCTGTTCTTTCCAGGGTGACCGGTCGTAGTCATATTGTGGCATGACTTAACCACATCACAACGTAAAGCGCAGTCGTTGGGAATGTAAAGTTTCCCCCTGTGATAGACTAAACCGTCTTCTTCCTCCCACAGCGCGACTCCATCCGTGAGAGCCTTAGGAGTGGTCTTTTGTAATGATTTAAGACCCTCAATGACTTCGGCTTCTTTTATGGATGCGAGTCTTATGCAACTGCCCAGGGAGTCAACTTCAGGCACGAAGTGAGCTTGTGCGGCATTGAGGAAGTGCTCAGGTTTTAATACTTGGACCTGGCGATTATCCTCGTTATCCCTAACGTGGTCTCTAGAAAATCTGCTTAATGCGTCGGCTTGCATGGAATCTCCTTTCCTATAGGTGATTTTGAAGGTGAAGCAGCTTAAATATAACACCCAGCAAGCTTGCCGGCGGTTTAAGTCCTTCATACTGGCCCACCATTCCATATTTTTGTGGTCAGTAATCACTTCAAAGGAGATACCTTTGAGGAAATGTCTCCAATCCTCAAGGGCGTGGATTAAGCTAAGCATTTCCCTGTCGTAAATTTCGTAGTTGTGTTCCTCTTTGCTCATTGATTCTGAGCGGTACGCGACAGGGTGCCAGAGACCATTGGGATACTTTTGAGTAAGTATACCGCCTGTAGCAAATCCGGATGCATCGGTTTCGACACATGTGGGTAGTTGCGGATCGTACACCCCTAGGATAGGTTCCTATATGAAGCGCTCTTTCAGCATGTCGAAAGCTTTCTGCTGTTCCAGATTCCAGTGCCATGGAGTGTCCTTCTTTGTGAGGTCATGTAAGGGTCGGGCAATAGCCGCGAAGTCCTTAATGAACCTACAATAGAAGTTGGTGAACCCAATAAAAGCCCTTACTTCTTTCAGGGTTGTTGGGGTTGGCCACTCCCTTACTGTGGAGACCTTGCCAGGGTCCATCCGCACTTCTCCGGGGGTTATAATCATCCCCAGGTACTCCATTTCGCATTTCTCAAAATCGCACTTCTCTGGTTTGAGATAGAGGTCATGATCTTGCAGTCTCTGTAACACTTCTCTTACGACTTTTCGGTGGTGTTTCAGGTCATGACTGTAGATCAGGATGTCGTCCATGTAGACGGTGACCTCTCCTTGTGCGATAAGATCTGCAAATACAGCGTTCATGAGGGCTTGGAAGGTGGCGGGACTATTGGTCATGCCGAAATACATGACTTTTGGTTCGTATAGTCCACAATTGGTAACAATAGCACCCTTCCATTTGTCTCCTTCTCGGATTCGAATATTATGATAGCCCCATCTTACGTCAAACTTAGTGAAGTACTCTGCTCCTTTCAACTGATTAATGATGTCGGCCGTGAGTGGAAGTGGATACCGGTTCTTAATTGTTATCTTATTAAGATGCTGGTAATCTTGGACGAGGTGGAGTTTTCCATCTTTCTTCTTGATGAAGAATACTGGCGATGCCATCGGGGACTTAGATGGGACCAAGTATCCTTTACCAATATGTTCGTCCAAGAACTTATCCAGTTCTATTTGTTCCGCAGGTGACATGGGATACGTTTTGACTTTCCAATGCTTGACTGCATCGGGTTCTAAGTCTATGGCGTGATCCCATGGTTGGTGCTCAGGGAGCCTTTGGGATTCTTCCTTGGAAAATACTTTTGTGAAGTCACGATAGTGTGGGGGTACCATTTCTTCAAAAGTCTTCTTTGGCTTGGCATTAATGGCTTTCTCGGCAATCCGCTGAGAGTACGTAAAGCCTGCCAGACAGAAGACTTCATCGTGGACCGTGTCCAACACTTTCTCCACAAGGAGACGGCGGTGTTCCATTCGGTTTGCCATAATGCACGTCACCTCTATCTCGTGCTCCTCAGGCGCTATTTCAGCAGTGGAGTTGAGACGCATTGTGCCTTCCTGCCAGTTGATTTGCAGATTCCGATTCCTTAGCCAAGGTAGTCCCAAAATGATGTTCTCTGGTCCCAGTGAAGTGACATAAAAGTCATACTTTTCTTCGGTGGGACCGACCTTGAGTTTAAGTCGAACCTTATGGGTGATACTACCGGCTTCATTGGGAGTCCCATCTATATTGTATAGGAGGATTGGACTCTCAAGAGGAATCTGCAACATCTTATGGCAGTCAGCATACTTTTTGTCCAGGAACAACGAAGTTGCTCCGGAATCTACCATTGCTGCTACTTTTACAGTACGATGACATCCGGATAAATAGACACTAATATGAAAATGTGATTTTTTGTCTTTCATTTCGGGAATAATAAATGAAGAAGAAAGTGCTGCATCAGAATTCATCACTTGCGGCATGGCTACACTCAAAACCGGTGTCCTTGGGACAGGCTGAGGAGCTATTTCAGAGTAGGAACTAGAAATAAAGTTCATCTCAGAGGCAGATGTAGATGTAGAGACAGAAGACGACGAAACTGAAACCTCACTACTATCTAACTTACAGGCATTCACTGGGTACGTAGGAATTACAGAATTTGAGTCCAAAATGAGGCGAGTCCTAAGACATATTTTACATGAACAAGAAGCCGAGTCAAAGTCTGTATTTGAGGGGCCGGTCACAGCTACACACGACCCCTTATCTAAAAAGCTGCCTTGAGAGCCTCAATGGTCTCTTGCTGCTTTTTCACCATCTCCATCAATTTTGCCACGTCTGCCTGGGACATCTTGGGCTGAGCGGTAGTAGAGGAGGCGGCTGCTGCCGCCGTACTGGATGAGTTGGATGAGGATGGAAGGGCTGAGGATTCTGTTGTAGCCGCAGCCTTGGCTTTGGCGGGTTTCCCCAATTTTTTGATCATGCAAATGGGGGCACGATGACCAGCTTTCTGGCACCAGTTACAGACATCCTGTTTGTGATTCCTGTCCTTTTTTGTGTGGTCTTTCGACCTGCAACTGTAACACTTCCCCTGCATCCATTTTCGGTACTCTGCTTGGTTTTTGAAGAACTCATCTTTCCCCTTGTTGCCTTGTGGGTTCTGTTGACGCATAGCGTCAACCTGCATGGCATCCGGGTCATGAGACACAGGCAGATTAGTCTTTCCAGACTTTTCCGTGTGGCACTGGTGGAGGCGTTGGTCGATGAGGGTGGCCGTAGCCTTGAGGTCGTCAAAAGTATCTTGCTTCCTCTCGGTCGTGGCGAGAATATCCTTGATCTCATCGTTAAGACCGGTGTAGAAGCAGTTGCGGAGGTCAGCTTTCAACCATCCAGTCTGTCCGCTGTATTGCTCGAATATTGACGTATATTCGGCAACAGACCTCCTTCCTTGTTTTGTCTTTTTAAGCTCCTCCCAAGCAATGTTGCGTACGTCCATCGGGGAGAAGCAGCGGTTGAACTCCTTCACAAAATTATTGTATATCCCCATGAAGGGGAGTGAGCCTTGGTTGGCCGCCTCGAGATAGGGGAGAGCCCAGGTCTTGGCTTCTCCCTCCATCAAATTTAAGGCGGCGGCGATCCACCTTTCCTCTATTGGCATCCAAGATTGAAGGATGGGCTCCCACGTGTTGAGAGCGTCTCCTTGTGAGGAAGCCCAATTGTGGAAGGCAGCAAGGAAGTGGCGGGCATCTGTAGAGTTGCCCTTTCCGTCCCATGCTTTGGGGCGGGCCACTATGTCCTTGCCTCCAACCTTCTTGGGCTTGGCCTGGGTGCCAGCCACTTGCTGGGTTAGGTCTGAGACCTGTTGCACAAGGTGGCCCATAGCCAGTCCGAGTTGATTTATAAGATTGATACAATCTTGGATGGTGGGAGGGGGAGGTGGTACTGTTGGTGCGGGGGCTGGAGTGGGGTCTGGCTGGGCGGTGTGTGATGAGGATGATGATGATGCCAACATTCTTTCTAATTCTTCTTCCCGTTTCCTTTTGTCCGCTTGGTACTGGGCCTCTCTGAAATCCTGTAAGAGCGCTAACTGCTCGTCAGGGTGAAGTTCGTCCCAGTCTTGGATATGCCCGGTGTATTCCTTCTCTTGTTTAGAGAGGGGAGGGAGGGCGAATTTCGAGTGAACTCCTTGAGGATACTGAGCCTGAGCTAGATGAGCTTTGGCTTTGGCTTTCGGAGCCACGGTCTTCTGGTGCTGGAGATGGGGGGCGAGAGAGTACGGGGACTATTTCCTCGGCAAAGAGGATGAGGTCTGCAACGGTGAATTTGGTTCCTGGGACTGGCATAGTTCCGGGATACTCGTCTTCAAGAACCTGGCGCACACCGGGGAAGAAGTAGAGTGCTTGGACGATGGATTCGGTGGTGGTGCAAGGGGGTCCTTCTACTTGGAAGCCTTCGTACCACTCGTTGTTTACTAAGGTCGCGGATGAGGCCGCAGAGAGGTGCCCGACCGTCGGGGAGGAGGAGGGTGTTGATGAAGGTGTAGGAGATGAGGGGCGTGAACGCAGCTCCTCTAAAACTCGAAGCGATGCTGTGGCAGAGGCTTCTGGGGACAACTGAGGTGATGTGAGGGCTTGTCTCCTCCTAAAGAGACAGCGTAGGTGGGCATGGGTGTTTGCGAAGAAGCGAGGCAGGGTGAAATGTGTGAAGGTGGTTTTGTGTGACGTCGGGATACAACGGCTGCGAAACGCTAAGCTGAAGGTGTGTGGAGAGTCAGATCAAGCAAGACCAATACACAGTGATATTTCACACTGCGCGAGGCTGCGGCGATAACCGAACACTCAGGAATGGGGATATGGATTTGTGTGGAACTACAAGGCTGTCTGCCTCAGTCTTCTTGACCTGTTGGCTGCCTCTCATGCCAAAGCGCTCTCAAATTCTTCTGGTTGGTACGCGTACAGCTGTTGCAGGCAAGGCCTGGCCGGCTCAATGTCAACTTGCAGCTTATCTGGCGTGGTGACCAGTTCTGCAAGCGGTGCCCAGAGCAGTCTACTGATGACCAGATAGACCCAATAAAGGCAAGCACAGTGTATACCGACTTTATGGATACTACAACTGCACCACAAATGCACGGATTCTGCTTACGGACTTCCCCAGGCAGAAGATGAGGTAGAATACACAAGGGACGGGGGTGGATGGTGCAGTGGGCACGCCCACCACCCCCTACCCTGCTCAGGAGAGCTTGGTGCGAGCCCTCGGGTTCAATCCTCGCTCAGGCAATATTCCTGACAGGTGCACTCATTTGACACCACCCCGTGGCATCGCGCCACCAACTTGGGCCCTCAGTGGTCCACTCCACCCGCTCGTCGGCACTTCCTACCCCACCCCACACCCAGTTCTCCGATTCCATCTCTGACAATCCTGCACCATTCCCAATTCAAACCGACCAACCCGACCTCCAGTTTCGAAAGAGCTGGATTAGGTGAGGAAGGCACGATGAGGGCATGGGAGGTAGGGATGAGGATTTGGATGACACACGTACAGACTGGCTGGGAGACCGCACCTGGGGACCTAACACGTCCCCTTACCTAACCATTACTCCGAACATACTATGTCCCCTCTGGGAGGGTACACACTGAACACTTGACCACCCCCGACCACACCTGTGCCCTTAATTGGACACTATGCCTGTAACTGGACATTACACCCCCCACGCTTCCGGATAATCATGCTTACTTACTCTCGTCCTTACTGCATCGAATACCCTTCCGTCAATTGAGTGTCACATGGTCCCACGGGCCCTATGGTCGCGTTATCCCATTATCACTATATTTAGGAGTGTCACGATAAGTTGGCTGGGGTTCCACCGAGGGTTAGGTTTCCGCACAGAGTAACATGTACGTCCGTAGCACCAGCTTTGTATTCGCAATACTGCTCTGGGATATAAATTGATTCAAAAAAAAAAAAAAAAAAAAAAAAAAAAAATACACAAGGGACTGGTGGACGTCTACCACCTGAAAGGAAAACACACGACTGGTGAGCGAAGATGACTCAGGAGTGTGGAAAGAACTTGTCCTAATGTAGCGGTATGACTTAACGCTACGCCAAGCCAAGTGAAAGAGGGGTGAACTGTCAAGGGTGAGACCCAAGCTTGGTGCAGAGATAAATCACGTGCTAGACCTACAGTCGACGTGGAGCGAGTGTACACTAACAAGACCTTTATTCAAGGTCAGAGTGTTACGTTTGGCCCTCCGGAACATGCCACGACGCCACCACGCGACCCAGAAGATTCATCCCCAGGACAGTTCGTTGCCTGGAGTCCAGCAAAAGACCCTTTGGATGCCGAAGCGCAAGCAGCCGAAGAAGCCGAGGCTAGGGAACGCCTCTGGAAGTTCCACCAAAGTCGCGCTCTGCACCTGCGCGCAGCTATACTGGCTACCCAGTATATGTTCCCGCAAGACCCACCTCAACGTCCGGAAGATTAGCGCCCGATGACGTCATTGCCCATCACGTGACCCTGGCACGTGACCTGGCCTAGAATGCACCAGAA